>BQKZ01002069.1:50673-70026 GCA_036244855.1 Temnopleurus reevesii
AAAAAAAAAAAAGATCTTTCAACTTCCTAATGGGGAAATCATAAGTTTATAAAACAGATAAATGTCTTCCTTTCATATAAATATGGCCAGTAATATCACCAATACTAACATATATTTCAGGAAGTCTGTCTTCAAATGGGTTTCCCTTTCACATCCATCAATGTTATGGTTGGCTGCACGCAATTGACATCTCCACTTCCCAATCAATTAAGCCCATTAAAAATGTGAAGTGTAATCTAAAGTTCAGTTCGAGCAGGAACGATTCCCTGGTTCAAGGACTCTGTATAACTCATCATTTACATGTTTGTCTTTGAGCATTGTTGTGAAGAACCCTTAGGTGTAATATCGGTTTCTTGTAATATCAAGCATATAAACACTCATAATACTAAAACAAACTCAAAACTCAAAACAAAATAGGGAACTTTAGGATTATATATGTTGACAGAGTAATGAGTAAAGAGAGGTCATAAGATGTACTCTGCTATGCAGTTAATTAAATCATAAGTCCCGTGTGATGTTCCCTGTGTAAGCTTTACTGTAAAAACACATAACAATGCAAATGCATGCATGGTTTGATTTTACATTTCGTTTCCTGGTGGATCGTCAACAACAAAATGTTGAATGAATTCAAATCTTCACCATTTTCTAATTTATGGAATTTCTAAATCTAAATCAATATGCTTAAATATGGTAGGACAATACCAAAAGCCCTACTGTGTAGGAAATTTAAGTATCCATGACCAACATGAAGTTACTGAATAGTGTACGTTCAAGAACAACTCCAAGTTACATGTAGAACACAACAGTGGGTCACATGATCAACAATCCTTTCCGTCAGCTCTCCTAAAATTGGCACTCATTCCAAAATGTGTCACTTCCTAGATCGAAAATGGATTTAGCATGCAGACTTTGCCTACCATATCCTCTGTGCACCAGTTCCCATGCATGCCCCAGCATTTGACCCCAGCAAATGTGAATAATTTGAATAAACAACTCCCATTTGTTTTCTCCTACAGTATTTCTTTGGAATAGAATATTACAGTACATGATTAAACTTTTTGTTTCTTATCAAGTCTGCCCTGAATGATAAACCCTTTTAGCACTTCAGAGTTTAAAAAAGATATTTAAATAAAGATGACTTTATTTTCCCCTTCTGATTCATATATTTGTAGATCCATATTCACATGCAGAACATGTTCTTCTGAAGATTGATGCTATGTGTAAGAAACATGGGGGGAGGGGGGGAAGAGGTGGGCGTGGGGTGGGAGGTGAGGGGTTGTATCAATCAAGGGTCTAATGGATGAAATGTTTGAGCCATCTCCATCAGCTTACAGTGTACAACTCTTCCGAACATACATTACAGGAAATGCAATATCAACAAGTCATATAATCTTCGCTGTGCCAAGTTCACAACATTCATGTAGTCGCTAATGCCTATTAAAAAAATAAACCCTCAATTGTCTGCCAAAGCATGATGCAATCAGAGAACTCCCTCATGACATGAAAGCATACATTTAGACATCAGTTGCTTTCAAGGGCTGGAAATCTAGACTAGTATTACCCTCTTCCAAGTTCATGGCATAAATTGCACCTTGCACACACTGCATACTAAACACATCGTGTATATATAGGCCTACATGTATCTGTGAGACCCCCCCCCCCCCCCCTAACAAACAAGCAAACATATCCAAGGGAAATGAAAGGTTATTCCTGTCTCAGGGATTGAGTGACACAAGGTTGATGATCGACACTGCAAGATAAAGACCAAGGTAAAGACCTTCTAAATGTTTAGGTCAGGTTCTTAGACTCCATATCCAAGTGCAATGTACAAAGAGATCAAGAAATAAATCCTTTCTGTAGAGGGCTTACATGTCAGCGACTGAGTTAAATTTATATTCTCTACTCTTGATGCCATTCAGTCAGTGAACTTCAGTAATCTAAAGACCAAAAGAGGTAGCATATATGAATATTTAAAAATTGAATCTGTACTTTGACTCATATATACATGTATGTATCAAGTAAAAAAGGGATAAAAAGTCTTACAAAAATAAAAACCTGTGTAACCAAATAAATTAATTAAATTGACATCGAGCAGACTATCAGAAAGTTCCTACGCAAATCAAAGCATGCTATCTAACTTCACAAGAGAGAAGAGTGATGTCCAAGGGAGAATAAGGGAGTATTAGGTTTTCAAATTCATGATTTCTAAAGCACTTCACATCAAGTGCTGGAACAATGACCATCCATCAATCTGTATTGTGTGGGACTATCAATACATCCAGTCTAATATACATTGCATCACTCTCCTTAATTCATCATCCCTTTTACAATGTCATGACTAAAATCATATTACTCAATGTCGATCCAATCCTCACCCCCCCCCCCCCCCAAATAAACCTGCAGTGAAAATCATGATTCATTGTAACATACTGGCATGCGAAAGGAAACTAGTGGTATTGTGCAAGGCTGGTACACAGTTTGCCTCAATTGGATTACTTGGTCGGCAAAGTAAATGTACGATTGAATGCTCCCTGATACTCTTATTCCAATTCCTCATGCGTAAAGCGAATGCCAGCATTTGCAATCAAGATGGCATATTTGTAATACCATGTATCTGGCAAGCTTGTTCATAGCTCTCAAAACTGCCGTTACTCGGTGGAATTGATACTGTAGTTATAATGCTAAGGAAATCATGCTTATTTTTAAGGCAATAATTTTCTCCAGCATGAGGTTGATGTTATGAAAACTTCCAAACAGTATTAAAGCAAATATAAATAAATATGTGTTTTGGCAAGCACCTCTAACTTGGGAATAAGAGCAAGCATTGTTAAAGTCTCAAGCACTTGCTGTTCCTTTGGTTCAACTGCACGCATCACTCATCGTCAGCACTCCTTCATTACGGCTAAATTCACAAATTATCACTCGCAGGCAATCGCGCCGCTGCGGTCATTAGAGGCACAGCTTCGCTACGGTGATAATCACTATGCGCAAGCTCTAGGGGAAGCGGAAGGAAAGAGACGGGAGAGTCGGGAACACACCAGAATCAGGTGACGGCAAATTCTCACACATTCTTTCGTAGCCATGTTACCTTATCCTCAGCGATTGGGGAAAATGGGGGTTCCCTTTCTTTTGGTATGACGAAAAAATGCCAATGGGGGAATGAGCTAAAAAAATTGTGAATATTCAATTGCTTTGTGCAGATACCTCACTCTGCTGTCATACATGTGCCATGTCTCTTTGTTTCCAACTCTCCTATCATAACAAATTACCTCGTGCAGCACACGCTGGATATCATTTCCCATTACTTATGTATTGGCATGATGCCATTTCATACGCATTGTCCCAGGAGAGATGAATTTTATTCATTAATAACACAAACTTGTATATTAAGGACTATGAATGTCCTCTAACGTGCATGTTTAATGATGAGTATCCATCTTAAAAACAGCTCCAGGAAGGTTTGCTCCAGTCATAAAATCCCACATTAGCACATCAACATAGATCAAACTAGTTTCTATGAAGAAGGATTTTACATAGAAACAAAAATTTACCAGGTAAGTAATTTTCCCCTGACTTATAAAAACTTTGCTTCCATCTAAACAATAAAAGAAAAATAAACCAAAGTCAGCCTTGCAAATTAACAAGCCCTGGTAAAAGTTGTAGAGTAAATAAAGGATATTAAAACAACTCTACTGTTTCAACAACTGTGTCACAAATCAACAAGGGATTTCCAAAATCAAGCAACAAAAATTGGAGCACATTACTACTGGTAAAACATTTAAGGCCCAGGCACATCAAACACGGCGCAGCATAACGGCACGGTATTTATGCGCTATCTTGGTTGTTATTGGTCAGCACGCTCCTCCGCGCACAGGATCGACCAATCATGGGGGAGACATCGCGTAAAAACCGTGCCGTGTTTGGTGTGCCCGGGCCTTTACATATTCTTCACTTTGTCATGGCCATCATTTGAATTCACATTAAAATTAATTCTTCTATTCAGCGAACAAACGGAGAGTGCAGATAATTACACAAACATGTACTACGTGTCTACTGGTAATGCAGCATACATGTACGTAACAATTAAGTTACAAACATCTCAATGAGAAGGAGCTCAGGAAGATACACACCTCAAAAACAAGTGAATCTTGTTCATTTGAATCTCCAGAACATTGAACTAATTATTGAATATACGCAGATTCTACATTGTATTCTACAAGATTTGAGAAAAGTGTTTTACCTACCTATAAAAAAATATAATGGAACTGTTTAACAAATGAAAATATTATAATATTAAATGCAGAAGAATCACTTGCTTTTGCTTTGTCTTCATCTAGAGTTCCCCTAAACACTTCAAGCGTAAGGCTGTACTGGTACAGCACAGCAGTACAATCAATTCTGGGCACCACAGAAAATTCAATTATTGGACAGAGAAAATCTATAAAATTATCTCAGTCGATGATAGACATCCATCATAAGAAAACAAAATTAAAAGTTAAAAAGAAGATGAATAAGTATTAAAAACTAGAAATAATAATAGTAAAAAATTATGACTAGAGTGCAACTTAATTCACATTCATCATATCTTCATCAGTTTCTACATGTAGCCATCCAATTATTTTGCAAGTATTTAAAACCTGGAGAATACATTTATACTTTTTTTTTTTTTTTTTTTTTTTTTACAAAATCCGATCAATTCAGATTGCACTACAAAATGCTTTTTTTTTAATTGCCCCCTTTCCAATTATTTTTTTCCTGAATACAGGAGAATACTAATATCTTAAAACCATCCTTAAAAGTCTACATTTTAATTTTATAATCTTTAGTGAATCAGCTGAACCCTACGTAATCCTAACGGTTTAATGCATTGCCTTGAATTTACATTTGGAGCAAGCAGTTGGAGTTACAGCATGTTTGCCCTACCCTAAGTTTAAAATATGTTCGATATGAAAATTGACAGTCATTGAATAAACCATTGAGAAATTACATTTTTCAGTATTTAAGCAAAAATGCCAAATTCTGGAAAAACAGTTAATAGACGTGAGTTTGTGTGGATGTTGGACTCAAAAGGAAGGAAGTATTTACGCATACATAAATGTGTTCAGATTCACTATGCATATATTTCATGTTTTGGGAAAAATTGGGAAACATATGTACATGTACATTGGATGTGGGATGCTTTCATATGTTTGTGATAAAAAGAACCAGAAGAATGAGCCAAGAAGCCGCCTCACTAATAAGATTATGGATAAATGATTAATTCTTTGCCAAACAAGGAGCAATCTAAGGAAACTATTTTCGTAAAATCCTACAGAGTACATTGTGATTGGAAATATCTTATAAGACCACTGGATTTTCTTTTAAGCTTATAATAGCGAGGGGTTATATTCTCTGGCGTCTTTTAAATCCTGCACAAGAATTCTTTACATCTACCAGTACCACTAACCTATTCCACCATAGGAACTACATGTACATGTGCATGTAAGGCATCTAATGATCAACTTGCCCAACTGTAATCCACCCATTATATCTCTTGTGTAGGTTTTTATTTTTTTGCTATGAACAGGAGATGCAAGAGACATCTCTCAGCTTTACAGAGTTAGATAATTCTATAAGCTTACTAGTAAATCTGCTTTTCGAATGAGGAAGTTTCGCTCTCATGATTTCAAATTTCTAATAGACTGCTGGGCATACACAGAGATCGATGCACAACCCTCTCTGTGCACCAACTTGCATTGCCTTGCCATTGACCTCAGCTGACCTTTGGGGCGATCTGGGGCTAAAAACATCCTGCTGTTGTCTATTGCCAGGAAAACCGACTCTCACTGACATACTTTCACAGGGTTGTAACTTCAAATAAGTATTGTACATTGCATTGCACGAAATGTGGTCATATATATGTTACTTCAATATGTTTACATGTGGGAAAACAGAGATAGTCATCATGTACTGTATAGTATTAAGCCACGGGATGGTAGACCAATTAAACAACGGCGATGAGAAAAACATGGTGGCGAAAAGAAACAAATTGGATCAGCGAACGATTCCAATTAGAGGGTGAGAAAGAAATACTGAGAGATCACTGCTACAAAAGGATTTATGATTTGAAATTTAGCTATTTCTACACATTTCCTGTGAGAATTAGAACAATAAAAAATAATCTTCTCATCAACTGATATAACTTGTCATTCTTCTGAAAGTTGAATAAAAAATAACTTCACCAGATAATGCTTCATGGTTGATTAGTTCTTTTCATCAACTTCTAGAATAAGAACGGTGTTATGATGCAAGCTTTTGTCCAACGGTCTTCAAAAGCCTGTTATTGTAATGATGACAAAGAAGTAAACCCATGCTGAAACCATTGGCTACACAGATCTAAGTCCACGCTGAAACACAGCAGGAATTGGGTGTGTTCAGGCTTCTCAAATCCAGGGTAGCTGCATGGTAACATGGAACGCCCCTTGAAAGTTTCTCACTGCCACTGCAGGACAATAATTACAGGAAACTCTGCCTAAGTTGAATCTTTCAGGATCACAAAGAGGAGAAATTTGACTTAGATGAGGATAAAAAAACCCACAGGTTTTATATGAGTTGCTCCAACAAATCACATCGATTCTGGCAATCATTTGACATCTATAGGGGGTGTAGCTACAAACTTGCGATCAATTGTAAATCAACTGAAAATCATGTGAAAATTTATATGCATAGTTTCATTTGCGCACCATCTGAGGTCTTTACTCAACACGCATGAAACAATGATTTTTATTGGTGTATGCCAATCAACTGCAACTTGCAATTGCTCGCAAGTTTATAGCAACACCCCCTTTTATAAAGTTCAACTAGTTAGAGTTCACTGTGTAAAGGCCTGGGTCTACATATCAAAGAAAGTAATTTGACCAACAGTAATGGACCAATACAAGGGCCTGTGATATAAAAGATGCAATTGATAAAGTCTCAGTTCCTCTAACTTCTTCCTCATAATTAATATTTTCTGTCAAGCACATCTCGGGACTTATTAATGATGGTGTTATTCAGGATATAAAAATGTTGCATTATTATTCATCATAAAGTCTATGGCAAAACGTGTATCACAGAGATATCTTTTCTGTTACAGGCCCAACGGTCTGTCTATATATACACATGTACTCAAATTTTTCAATGCGTGTGAGGAGCAATCTATTAACCTACTCTTCACAATTTTTTTATGGTAAAATAATAATCATTGATATGAAGGGCAAGGCAACAATTTTGGCCAAAAAAAAAAGCCTAGTACACTGTAAACTATTCAGCTTTTCCCTTATCTTGCTAATCGAGAAAAATAAAACTGTTGCCAAACAGAGCTTTCCTGGCTATAGTATTATACAACACGCATGCAGCCTACCACCTTACCCTATGGTTTACATTACACTGTCCTCTAGGCACTCACAGCGTAAAGACGGAGAAAACACTACATGCCGAGTAGCGTCTTGTGCAACTGAATAATGTTGACTAGGAGAATAGAGGATGAGGTTGAGATGGAGAAAAGTGAGACGGAGATAAGGAGAGAGTGTGGTTCAGCATCTCATGCATTTACATGGATATGGGATGGAGAACGCTCTATTTCCCCGGCATGCGCTCGAAGATAACAGCGAATAATATCACTGCAAAGAACGCAACAGTCATACCGCCTACATGTATGCCACTATTCTGCCAAATGCATGTGCATAGAAATAGATAATAGCCATGGCCATCTCTACTGGAATGCATTTAAGCTGTACTATATATCTCGTATAAATATCAAGTATGCCCACGTACAAGCCAGTGTTGTATGCAAGTGGAACTACATAAGACACAATTTTGACGGCTAGGGGACATCTAATTATATTTGGAAATGAGCTGGATTAGCCTAACCAACTGTGTTTGCAAAGACACTCAGCAGTGTTGTTCCTAACACAACAAAAACATCAAGAGTTCAAGGACATATTCTATAAGGCCTGCCTCTCATATCATAATTAAGTAAGTCATAACATGGACAAACACTGTCAAAGTTAACAGTTTTGAAAAATATCCGGTATGAATACAATATTGCAATAGTTCAAAGGTGCCTGAATGTTCATTAATCTTCTCTGAATCAAAGAGTAACATTTTCAGAGTTTTATGTAATCACTTCATTCTATAAATTTCACTTATGAGTTAAAACGAACTACGTACATATATACCCAAGTTAGCTTTTTTTTTTCAAAATAAAAATAAAACTGAACAAGGCATTAGTGGTAATCATCTTCCATCCTCTGGTTTGTTTCTGTTTACTAAGTAATAACAATTTTCTTTAATTTTTCAGTTCTATTTATTTTTTCCCATATCAATATATTCATGAATGACATTATAAGTAGACATCTTAAAATATTTAGAAACAGTCCTTCACCCTAATCAAACCTCCAAAAACGCTGCAAACAGAAAAGTATTACATGTAAATCATACTACGCCTTCCATTCTAAACTGTACAGGTAGAAATCCTGTATCCTGTCTCAATAGATTATATAACATCGCCTACATGAATGCATCTACTTTTGACACACCCTATTTATCTGCATTGTATTATTTTTTTAGACACACATTCTTTCTGTGTATGAGTAAGAGTATCTTCACAAGTCAATCACAAGACTTTTGACTGATCTGGGGGAAAGTTGTTCGTGCCATTATTGAGAACCGCTGACCCATCAAGAGCAAAAGGATTGTGATAATCTACTTTCAATGGCTATGTCTACACTTTTTGCAAATCTTCAAATTCCATCAAATGAGCAGAAAGTTAATCCCAGAAACCAAGACGAAACTTTGATTGGATTCACAGAAAGATGTGGTTATACGCAACAAAACTTACATGACTAGTGAAACTATGATAGAAAAAAAGGGCACCTCGCAATGGTGACCTGGTGATAGTTCACACAGATAGTCACAATCAGAGAACTATGAACATACGTGTGTTCCGAGTTCTGTGGTACATGCGCGCTGAAGAGACGAAATGGAAGTTGCGCTCATAAGAGTTCATTCAAAACTTAAGGTGGGCTCATGCATGCCATAGGTAATGAAACTTCAACAAAACTCTGTTCCCACTTGACACTTAATGGGACACATTCCGTGACTTGGAGGAAATCTTGTGGTTTGGTCATGGTTTTGACACGGTAAGAGTCCAATGTAGTTTCGGAATCTACGACCGTCTACACTGAGCGAATCTTGCGGTCCAGCTTTGAAAACTGAAATAACTTAGAGGAAGATAACTAGTTACATGTATGAACAGAGTTTTAGAAGGGATAACTAAACTTTTACATGATACAATGTAGGGGAAGGTTCTTTTCATTAATCAGAGGCTTTCACGAATCAATAGAGAATCAACCTCAACACCACGCCCCCCTACATGTAGGTTCCTAATCCATGGCTTCACTCAGGACTGTATTCTTTTTTTGGTTCTCCATTGCTAATCCAGTATAAATGTCCATCTCTTTTTAGATGATTCTACAATGTTTAAAACAGGTGTTTGAGTGATTGAATGCACAAAATTTTCATAATGTAAATGCAAGTAAAAAATCTGATGTATAATTTGCACGACATTTTTGTGGAATTATTAGTACAAGTCTGTGATTTCCTACTAAATATGTGAGTAAAATACAAGCTGCCAAGTTTTTCATCAGAATGATCCGGAAAAAGGGTGTGGGATACTAAAGGTCCAAGTTCTGTATCTATTTCAAAAGTTTGTTGTGGTGCAACCAACCGGTCAGCAACACCGACATGAGAGCCACGGGAAGTCGGCTTCCGTTACCAACATCCCTGTATAAATCACCAAACCTCATCTCAGGAAGCTCTACGTGTAGGCCTTTCATAAACCATTGTCTGGATATCTCATATCATATTGTAACCTCACTGGCAAAGATGATACAAATCTCCTTGAAAATCTGCTTTGGATAAAAACAAGCTGGATACACAGTGATACCGAGTGTAACATTTTAGGAAGAACGCATGCTGTGGAGTTGTTTTCTGAATAACTACATGTACACAGAATGTGCACTGGACTCAAGGTTTCTTCTGAGCATGTAAGGACAGATTGTAAAAGCACACTAAAGTGTTGTACAATCTACACAGACCCCCAGGCAAAACTTAACCCTTTTCCTATAATCTGCCGAAGGGTCAATATCTTTCACAACATTTCATACCAATTCCCCTTCTATTCATGAAGTCAAACAACTGGCTGATATTACCTGTAATTACTGCAAACACGTGAAAATCTACTATTCTAAAAGCATTATAAAAAAAATACATAATTGCCTCACTATAATTACCACAACATATTTCTGCTACTGAAGGGTGAATAGAGGGCATGAATTATCACATCATTATGAACAGTTCTTGTAATTCATAATAATCTTGAATCATGTCAAAGCTTGGCAGGTTTTCAGGCATGAATAATAGAGGGAGGGGAGAAACCTAGTTTGGCCGACATCTTGCAATCCTTTCCAAATGCAGAGAAAGACACGCTCCAGGCTAGTTTCGAGACAGGCCTATTGTCATTTTTGCTCACCTTGGACCTGAAAATATAGCGAGCCTTTGGTCACAAGACCCAACCAATTGTTCTCGCATGTAACGTGAACCAACAATGGAGGGTCCTACATGTACATGTACATTTATCAGTGCAGAGTGTGACAATGCAATCTGATCCATTATGATATCAACCAGCACAAATAAAAAATGGGGATCAATAACGTGAAATTCTGATTAAAAAATTAAAAGAAGCAAAGTGCAAAGAATGATCTTATATCTGCAACCAAGGTGCAAAATGTGGATAAACTAACAAAAACCATGGAGTTCATAATATACATGTATGCTTGCGCACACATCTGATTTCAACGAGACCCGTGTGCATGCACACATACATGTAGGTGTAGGCCTACATGGATGACCAAAAGAGCCTGCACTTTTCATATTTTGATATTCTTGTTATCTGCTCACATGGCAAATTGAATCTTAAAGAAAGCCCAAATTCACTCCACAAAAAGAGAAAAATCACCAATAACTACTCCTTAACAAGGAACGTGCCCTTGAAAAAAAAATCTTGAAACTTCGCTGCATTGGAACTTTTTGTTATTCCCATGTTGATCTAACCTTACTTCAAGTGAGCAGCCAACAAAAGCAAGATTGACATTGGTGCATTCTCACTGCTTTACAAGATGGTCATCCTGTCGGGTTCTCTTCAAAATCATTGTGTTATTTCATAGTGATTGCGCACTAGCAAACAGGAAGGACAGGAGTCAGTGAGCAGGGAGAATTAGTCTGAATATTCAGGAGTTTACAGAACAAACAAGAAAATTGAAACACAAATTGCACTCAAGCTTTGCAATCTTCACGGTTCTGTGTGAATCATGCGAGAAGTATGTGCCTTCTTGGAAAGAGAACTTTATTAGTATGTGGCCTCCTACTGTATACTATCTATTTGACTGTGCATTACAAACACACACGTAGTTCCGAGCAAACAATTACCAGTGTAGGCCTTCATCATGTACATGTGATTCATCATTAAAAGCAAAGTTCACGCGAGGATTTTTATAATATTTTTTAGATAAATTGCCAGTTTATTCTTAGTAAATAAATCCTAAATTACTCAGTTGTGTATTAAACCATCTTTCTGTATTGAAAAGCTGACGTTACCCATGAAATACCACATAAATGGCATAGAAAATTAAGTCTGTCATAAATTATGAAAAAGATGAAAGGGATCATGTGTACAATAGTTGATCGTACTGCATGTAAGGAAATCAGGATGTTTATGAATGCATTCCACAACTTCCGAAATGTACAACATGTATTACAAAGTCTTACATGCAGTGCAAATTGGGAATGCTACTGTCAAATGCATGTTTGCATGTCATCTGCACTTGTAATTTGATGTTTCATTGAGAGTGTACATTACACTACCAGTAGGACAATGGTACATGTTTATGGTATCACAGTTGAAATCAATACTCTGGTGTAGAAATATTCATGTTGTTGTTTTTCAAGTACTAAATAAACATACATACATTAAAAATATATTTCTCCAAAGGCTGTAAACATGTATGCCTACTTTCATTGGCATGTTGAATTGCAACGGACTGTTTGTAACACTGCATGAGCCAACATTCACTGTGACAAGAAAAATGGCTGGAAAGGGGAGAGAGTTGGGCTGGAAAATTCATAGAGTGCCGGGAGAAATTGGGCATGTAATTTGAGTCTGCGCTACTGATTTGAGCATGTCAATATTGGATGCCTGTAATGAACTTAGAGATATGATAAGAAATATTAAGCAGCCTGGTACGCAGAGGGGAAACCGGTCCCTGCCAACGTAGCGGATAGTCTGAACAGTAGTGACCTGCAAACAAAAAACGACAGGGGAGCAACATGGACACTCCAACAGGGAACTCAATATCAATTTGTCCAGTCGGTGGACATGTAGGCCTACATGTATAGTGGAATGCACTGTGTAAAGGTGGATGGCCATGTCATAGACAGCATGAGTCACTTTTATACAAATTTTAAAAAAACAAGACATGTGTATACAATCTGGTGTCACATTGACTTTCAGAATCTTTGTGTAGCAGAAAATTGGCTGACTTTTGGAAGAAAAGTATACCTAAAGTTTACTGAATGGATCAAATGAGATTAAGGAATAGCCTGACAAAAGATGAGGAAATTCAACAGCTTCTACATGAAATACATGGAACCTATGGGTGGTCAATTCTTGCCACTGACAATAAAATTTTAAATATTTCCTGATATCAACTACAATCCAACCTGTCTATAGTGGCCACTGTCTATAGTAAACACATGTCTATAGTGGCCACTTAAATTGATTACCTCCAGGTGAAAATGCATGTTATAGAACCTGTCTATAGAGGCCACCTGTCTACAGTGGCAACTTTTCCTGTTTCCCTTGGGGTGGCCTCTGTAGACAGGTTTGACTGTATAATATTACACCATGGTGGTTCTTGGATGGAGCACAAAGTAACTCTGATTATGTCTAAGGAAGAAAAATCAGTAAATTTAGATCATAGACGTTACATATGCATTAGCTTCCCAAACCGGAAGTCACCTTCCCAACCTCAGCAGATCAATAACGATGGTATCGTAAGATATCGTTTGATATCGCCTATTGTCGATGGCGAGAATTGAAAAAAAAAGTCCACCTCACACTTTCTTCATCTAGCCTGTAACCAGAAAATCCTATCAGCCTACATGTACATGTATCAGAATCATGCTCTTACTTTATGGGCGGCAACTCATTCAGTTGGATGGGTTTCTAGCATTTGCATAACAAAGAGCTCAACAACAATTTTCAGGAATCAATGAAGTGGGAAGACTTCTTTTAAGAGAGCAATAAGCCTCCCCACCGTCTGCTAAATCTGGGGAAAAACCATAGTGTAAAATCACAACCCTGTGAATGATCAGGATTCAAAGAGAATTAAAAAGATTCACTGGACCATTTTGTTAAAAAAACAAGTACAATCACAACTTGTGTACAGTACATCAGGCCTTCCGTAGATTTTGTTCTTTGGAGGGCAAGGACACTATTCTATACCAGACATAACGTTTTTATATTACATCACAAAAAGGAAAAATAAGAAAAAAATCTTGGAGGCCCATAGGAAAGTCATTCAGGCCAGTCAGAAGGGCATTCAAGGCCTGGGCTAGGATGACCTTGGTATTAATTTATGGCGTTTATTCTGAG
The DNA here is from genome assembly GCA_036244855.1 of Temnopleurus reevesii. Classification (NCBI taxonomy): domain Eukaryota; kingdom Metazoa; phylum Echinodermata; class Echinoidea; order Temnopleuroida; family Temnopleuridae; genus Temnopleurus; species Temnopleurus reevesii. Next base: position 64,406 of record BQKZ01002069.1, read on the forward strand.
CACAAATTAAATCGGCTTCAAGTCAAAAATGAAATGGAAAGCTCAAGCTCTACAATGTGTACACTAGTCTGGTATCAAACGCAAACCAAATTCAGGGAATGTCTGCAGAAAAAATATGGCAAAGCTACAACTGGCACCTGCCTTCCATATACATGTACTGTAGATGCCCTAAAATAGTGTACACTGCCTAGCTTGGGCATGTGCTTGCGGACAACTGAACAAGTACAGTGGTCTGTGCATGCACATTAATGTATTGTCATGTACATGTATAGTGACAACATGTTCACGTACATGTACACTGTACCTCAATCAAACATTAGAGATTGTACATGTACACTTGGAGCTCAATGCGCAATAGTACCGACATGTTCTTTATGCTGTACCTTCATACAATTTTCATGCTGTTTGCAAGATGAATAAAGGTGTGATTTTGGTATGAAGATCCATCTCGCCATCCTGGATTCATACATAGAACAATCACTATCCAAGCCACCGGCAAATACATGTAGCTTGCTAAAGAGGTATTGCCGCCTCACCCCATAATAATCATTTTCACATGATTACTCTTGATATCTATCATGCATACTGGCATGGATGAAGTGAGATTCAATAACAATAAATGGGCACTTCACAATCATAAGAAAAATTTAAATCTCACAGTGGGATACGTACAGTATTGTCCAATATATAACCTTATTATCTGTGGATGGTTAATCAACCAAATCCTTGACCAAACCAATCTTTCTCCATTTCTTTTCTTCCTTTTCTTATATATTTTTCTTTCCAGGCACCCTTTGTTAGAAACCAAAAGAGCAAAGCCGTCCAAGGCATCCAATATAGCTTGTTTCTCAGAGCTCAACATAGCATGAAGTTGGGGGATTATTGATTTTGTGGATTTGTGGAGCAAAGAAATCTATGTTGAGATAGAATAGAAATGACAGGTTCCTATACACGTGCATACATACATGTACATGTAGTACTAGTAATGTGGTGCTGAGATATACTTGAACATGTAGCCTAAAATATATCTTCGATTCTGTCCACATGATCAAGAATCTTGAATTTTATACCAAATAACTTGTAAGCTCTCTAATTTTAGGGCTACAGAATAAGCTTGAAAAAAAGTCTGCTTTGCCCCACATGCATCGATCAAGTTTTGTGTCATGGGGGAATTTGTCACATTGTTTGAACAATGAATAATATATACATGTAACAAGGCAGGGATTCATGTACATGTCGATGAGCTTTTTACACACAAGTTAGAAAAATCATTCATGACAGAAGAAAGTTTCTGCTCTGAGATCCTGCTTCCTTTTTCTGAGACACGCCCTGGACATCTGTTCTTTGATGAAGATAAAACAAATTGACTTTCCAAACCATATTTTTGCATCAAAATTTATGAATAAAGAACTCATCCATATTTTTAAGTGATCACTTAATTAAACATTAAAAACATCTCAACAAAACACTCACATGTAGAGTCACTAAGTGTTTTAATTAAAGTCTTGAATCACTTGATAAGCTGTCCTTGAGACTCAAAAATTTCATTGTTGCTTGATCAAAATTTAAAAAACAATAGATAAACCCACACATACATCTAAGCTGACATTGATGTACGTTTCTACACCAGAAATAATTTCCCCTTGAAAAAGACACTTGCAAAAGGTAGGTTGAAATGGAGGAAGTCAAATGAAGATTTGAATGAGAGGAGGAAAAAGTCATGGATTTGTAACACCACAATTCCCCTTTTTTACTGCCACAAATAATAAATACAGAGTAGGTTATTACAGTAGTACCGCTGATGGAATGTCTGCAAACTTTATGACTTTAAAATGACTATGAAATTACCTCATCTCACATTTTATGAACAACTTACAGACAGGAAACCACTAATGATTATATTGTTCCTTGAAGTAGATTCAAGTGCATCAAGTCTCTCCCTCTTGTAAAAAAAAGATCAGGTTTCAATGAGAACAACAAATGAGTTTTCAATGAGAATGACACAATTTGCCATATTTAAGGTTTTGAGACAACATTCATCCACTTAAAGCTGGGTATAAATATAGATGGCCTAAAAATTCATCCAGAACACAACTAGATGTTCTGCATGCAATTTGTATTTTCGGACCCACTTCATTACATGGGTAACTTCTTTTTATTCAGCTAATAATAATCTGGCAACTGCATACACTGCAGGTAGAAGTTCATTTATTTACGGTTTTCCAATACACTGATGTTCTATTCTTGTTGATGGAAAGATTTCTTCTTTAATAAAATCTCTCTGCGAGCTTGTCATTGGTAATCTATAAAATAAACCTTCTCTGACAAGAATCTAATTATTTTGTTTGTCAGGTACATGTACATGAAAGCTGGTCATGGCTAAGGGATGGCATGGGCAGTATCCACAATTAATACTGTGAATGAAGTAGAATAAGCATGGACAAACAAATATCTTGTTATTTAAATATAGATGGAACCTTCATAACTGAGCTTATCAATAATAGAAAAGCTATTAGGGCACTTCAAAATGCTAGCATATCCACATGTTGTCAAATATCTCTATCAAAATGCTTCCATGCAGATAATCAAATACTACTATGTCCAAAGTATGATGTATGCATGTAGGCCTATTTGTTTTGATAATACAATGTCTACATGCCAAAAATATTATTAGTACAGCAGTTTAAACTATTGATCAGGGTTTACATGAAGAGAGACATAACTCACATAAATTTATTAGATCATGGAATGAAATATTCATCTTTTATTTGTAAAGCTTTGATCTAGCAACCATGGTATGGCATCTCTCCATCTGTTTTCCTCTCTCGAAGGTCAAGAGTTGACAGAACTAGTAAATTGTCTGTGGCAGAGATTTCTTTCACTTCTACCCCCTGTGCCTCTTTCTACATCATCGGGTGCCATCTTGTTTTTCATTCACCTGGATGCCGAGCAATGATGACCATAGTCTTGCCCCTTGCACTTCTTTTTTTTTCACAATGTCAATCAACTTATGCAGGGACTCCAATGTCAGAATGTCACTACAGTAGTTCAGTAAACAATACAGGAAAAACAAAAGTGACTATTATGCTATTGCATCAATTATAAAATGACACTTTTTATAGATATATTTGCTTTGCCTATTTCCTTTGGACATTGATATTGATAGCAATTATTGCTTTGTGGCTGGTAGAAAGAGGTAATCTAGATCACATGAAAAGGTCCATGTACATGTGGTATACACTGTGTGCACTGTATGTACAATTAAGACAGTCATGTACATGTACAGTAGGCCTACATGAATATGTACATGTACACTGTACATTGAACATTAAACTCAGACATCCATCAATTCTCCTGATGGAGTCTGCATTCAAACACTATGACCGTGGAGCTTGGCCTGATGGGGAGATTTGTATTCATCACACAAATTTATCTCATGGAATCATGCACTGCCTTTTTAAGTTAGAAATCCCTTTGTTCATTCTGCACTTCAGCAAATGCAAGTACATTGCAATGATTGTACCAAAAAATACCTACCTGTACATGTATTTTGTACAATGTATAGAAGTGTACAGTGGACTGTGTAAAACTGACCCTGGCGCCACCACAAAGCATATATAGTACATGTACATGTACAGGTACTCTACCAAATGTTGTAAAATATAAGCAACGAAAATGATAGAAAAGAGTGACGGTGCCAACTGTAGAAGAGGGAAATGAATATTAACTTTATCATTCACTCTGTCATTCCTCTCATCCACATTCTTGCTTGTACATTTTGTTTGTTTTTCTGTAAATATGAGTCAGTGAGCAGCTAATGCGTAAATACAGAGAATTTCGGTCTTGTGCTAATACCACATACCCGCTAATGTCTCAATATCAGGATGTATTCTAATGAACAGCCAGACAAGAAGAGATTTAGTTGTACATACATGTAGCATTTCTATCATTATAGCAGGATGCAGCTGAACTCGATACACAACAGATTTATTTAATTTGGGACCTTTGACTCAATGAAAAACAATGGCATTTCTATTAGAAATTCCTACTTCTACCTTTAATGACCTAGTTTTTATTCCAAACACTAGTATTACATGCAAGCACATAAAATTAAACCAAAAATAATTTTATCCAACATATGCAACTAGCCAAGTCTGACAACATTCCACCTGGTTCTTTGCTGTGTGAGCTTGTCTTTGTCAAAGTTGTCTTTTGATTTATCATGAAGTACCAAACATTCAATATGAAAGAAGTTATAAACACCTTATTAAGGGGGACTGCTAGGAAATACTACAAGTGTATTTTCGAGGGGGGGGGGGGGCTTAGATACCCTGTAAGTCTAAACTAAACTCTCAACAGACACACAGTACATGTAGGTGGTCAAAATCTAACTACTGTACAAGCAAGTTTTCTAGATCATAATGAAAACCATGCTCAGGTCAACCAAACCACTCATATCCTTCCTGCAAAGATACAGGAATCGGCAGTTCCTTCCTGACAGCACACAAAAAGTTTACAATTCACACCAGATGTTCAAAGTCACAGGTGTAATTGTTAGCAAAGAGATAAGAAACCCATTGTCACTGCATTACAAATACTCAACATTCTCTTCAAGCAAAGTGACAAAGGTTGGACTTTGAACAAGATTAGCATTGTAATGTATCTGTAAAAAATGAAATGCAACAATGAAAAATTCTTCTTTCATTATTTATGTGGTTACCAATCGGTTCTTTCATCCATTGACAGTTCTAGTCGTTGAGTTGTACAAATGAACCATTGAACAGCAAAGAAAATATGACATCAGGATGCAGGCATGTTAACTGTTCAGGAACATGCAGAAGCATAGAAATAAGAAAGTGAATCCCAAAACAATCTATCCAAAAATTCAAGAGATAAAACATGATAATTATCCATATCTGTATAGTGTTCTCTCCTGAGAAAAATAATTCAGATTATTTGCAAGAATCAAATAACTATATTCAGAATCAATGGTTGGCATCTCTGCTTTATGCATATGATGTCCAGGAAATATGTTTTTTTATTTCAGAAATGGGTAAATGCTTGCATCTAAAACTATTCACAAACATACAGAAAACAATTAGCTTTCCGACTTTCTATTATATTCTTTCATGTATTTCCTGAGATGTATCATACACGTGTACATATGATACATGTACTTGTTAGAATATTTAAATTGTTTATTGTATTTTCTAGGCTCTATTGCTTTGTCACAGTGTATGATACTTTCCCAATTCTCTAGACATTGCTTATTTCTACTGAAAGTAACAAACAAACAAAAAAGAAAAAGAAAATATATTAACTGCTATGCAAATTCCATATTACTGATTTCATGTTTACTTTCCACCATCTGATTCAGTGATTGGCTCTGAAGTGGAATTAATTTGTCAATTTAACAAAATTAAACTCATCTTAATTGTAGATCTAAGTTAAAGCGAATATCAAGTATTTGCAAAGAACTTCAATTTGGAAAAATGAATGATTAAAATAATCTTACAAAGCACAACGTGACTTGTGTAGACAAGGGAAAACTAATATGATAACCTCAAACCGGTTAAAAGCGAAATTATGTCATTCTCCACGTGCTCTGTCCACTGCAGCAA
>BQKZ01002070.1:1464-30000 GCA_036244855.1 Temnopleurus reevesii
CGGACCGGAATAGCTGACCTGCCTAGCAATTTCTACCTGGAGGGCATATTTTGCACTCTTTTTGTTTTTCACCATCTGTCCTGCATGCGCAATTATGATTTTGAATCCAATTTATTCACCATAACCAGATCACTATCGTGCCGTTGTTCCACATGAGATTACGAAGAACGAAGGGAATGTTTTGAAATCTCTGCTCTGCACATTACGAAATTGATCATAATATATCGCATTATTCTACGGTATTACCTCTCTGTATTAATAGTTTGCCGAAACTTCATTAGTCGAAAATAACGTATTCTATTTTTGTTATTTTAGGCGTAAATTGTATAGAGAAAAATTATTTAGCCAATCAGCATCACACTAAACAAAATACGACTACCCTTATAAGACAATTTGGTCTGATTATGTGAATGACTATTAAAACTTGATAGACTTATAAAAAGGACATGCTCTAGCTGAATAATTGCTGATCTAATGAATCAATTATGATTTGCTTTTGAAAGATTTATTTTGCATGGTTTATGAGGAATTTCAATCTTGTCTCTTAAAATGGATAAGTGCGACTCTAATGCGTTTCAAATTAAATCAATTTGTCGGAGTTAATGTCAATTACATGAATTAATCGTTTGTTTTGTGCCTTTATAATCACCGATTACCCAATGTCGCTACCGTTAATTACGTTTCATTGTCACTGATGGTTTTACAAATAATGCAATAATTTGTCCAAAAGATTTCCGGAGACAGAAATTAATGTCACTCTTTAAAGAGATATTGAATAAGATTGTTTTCATTATGTAAGATATGAAAACACTTATGGAAAAGAAAATGAACCGGTTCTGAAATTGTTTCTGTTATTTCTCATATTTGTAACATTTAAACACATTAAGAATAGGATTCATCCAGTTAATCTTTAAACATGTTAAAAGTTCCCCAAAGGTTGTGAATTACCTTAAACAGCCATTTTTTTTTTGGGGGGGGGGGTTAAGGTTTTTCAAATAAAAACATTAATAAATCTGTAGCACACAAAAGCCTTTGTTTTGTAAACATGTTTCCTCAAGGGTTAAAAAACGGTAGAAGAAGCATTCCAATGTTCACTCTTCTTCCTCTTCATTGTAGAACACACCTTATCTTCGGTAGATAGCAAAGGGTTAAATGCATGCATTAGGCATTTCCTTTTCGCGCGTTATTTCCTTCTGCCATCAATAAATTTATCGAGTTACGGCCGTATTTCGTCTCATGGCCACGCACGTCTGTCAAAATGTTTGACATCAGAATAATTTGGCCGTGACTTCTGCTCGATAAAAGTGGCTCATGCCATCACTGTGAGCAGGCGGGACAAAGGATTTGGACAAAATTGTTGACAAAATATGTAACTTCATTGAGGCATTCACATTAGCTTTATTCACACTAAAGAAAGTACTCTCACTATTCATTTTGTGCGATGCCTGTTTGACACATTTCAGCTGCGTAAGAGAGAGGGGATTGTTGTGAATTGTGATTGCTTGAATGAAGTTATTTACGTTGTCCAAAAGCCTTTGTTCCTTCTGCTCACGGTGCATTCATGGCTTTCTATCTCTACTACGTTATGTCCCCTTTGCTCGTTTTATGCCCTAGGTGATGCGTAAATTCATCTACTGGCAATTTGTCTATTGTCCGTGTAGTGTCATCCAACATGGTCTTAATTTTCTCGGTTTGATAATTATTACAATTCGTATATTCTATCAATCATTTCTCCGTAACTTAAAAGTTTGTGATCAGTCACTAATATGGCCTTGGAAGAACAATTCCGATTATTTGGTTACTGATCAGTCTATTGAACAGAATGTGTATTACGCAATATATATCTGGATTGACCAGTTTCATTAGAATCGCAAACCTTTTTGTTACGTGGCCCTAAATATCCCACCTTACATGCTCAAAGGGAATCATGGCACTTCTGAACAGTATATTTGGTTTGTTTGGAGAATGTAGCTGAAGCGGTGATCAAACATCTATTTTCAGGGAAAGTACCAAAATATACATCAAGATCCTATACTTATACTGAAATATATTTTAGTTGTCTTTAACTTTTAAGTACATCATTCATGGATCTTACTATCATCAGATCATTGATCCTATACTTATACTGAAATATATTTTAGTTGTCTTTAACTTTTAGTACATCATTCATGGATCTTACTATCATCAGATCATTGAAAATAATTTGGTTGGATATGTATATTCAGGAAGTATTGTTGTCTGAATAATCTTAATCAATTTTCATAAAAAGTGAAATCATTCCAAAATCGTTGTTCCCTTGAGAACCATTCACACAGAATGATAGAAACCATTTGCCAAACGTAACGCAACTTCGGCCGCTACACATGACGAGATTCTTGGGAGACACTTGGACAAACGGCGCGTCATATGCTGCGGCATATACACCCATGCACAAACCTCAATATTAGAGATAGCCAAGCTTTTCCCCTTATTAATATCAATTCAACTCGAGTTGTAAATATTAAGTTGGATATTGACACACAAGTGTGACCGCGCCATAATAACTTGTGAAAGTCTCCTCCCTTATCATCGCCATGAATAAACGAAGCAGTTCCATAATGATGGAGGCGTGGAATTGTTAACCCTTGCGATGATGACGACTGCTCAGGGATCGGCGGAGAGTTAATGGCGCACAAGCTCGGTGGTGTACGAACATAACATGAACGTGTGGACCGTATCAATCTCGTGTAACGACGTTAACGACAAGGACTTCGTTTTGATTTATCCCCCTCATCCATCATTCACCAGCAAGATTGCTCAACAGAAATTAAGGGGTAGCCAGGACACTCATTTTGGGATCGGTTTAACGTAAAATTTTCCTGAATGGGCAATGTAAATTGAGTTTCTCCGATCATGTTCAGTAAGAAAGAGGGAGAGAAATTTCTTTGCATGTCAGAAGTCATTCCAGGTTCTGAGGAACTTTAAAGAACTTAAAGTGAGAGTCATGACAATATCTTTTTTTTTTTTCAAGTCATGACAAATTCACCTTCTGAATGATTGGGAACATCACGCGTAGTATTATTAGTATTGTCTCATAGATTTGTTTAAAAATGACATTGCATCATTTCTTTTCTCTCAAAGAATAATTCATTTATGCTTATCGACCTCTCTAGAACTTCTCAAATGTGAAAATTTGTGTCGGGTATAGTCTTCGAATCTGTTTGAATTTGATGTAGTGTAAAAATTATCATTCTGTATAATCTTACGTTATTTCATTTACGTTATTTCAGTAGAAGGAATAGAAATAATGATGATATGGACACAATGATTCAATGAATATCATAATTGTCACATTTTCTGACGACGTTTGCTGAAAACAATGTGGATCTGGCCCTTCACACGTCGTTTGGAAATAATGGAAACGAAAAATCCGAGAACCGATGAAACCATACGACAAATTTGATGTAACGTGGAGTGGAGAACCAGCCCCTCTGTTTGAAAATGAGTTCTGACAATATACGTTGTTTGCATCTCCAATCACTCGTTTCTGTGGTTACTCGAGTTTCCCAAAGTCGTGTGTTTTTCACTGTTCCATGTGATTAAAGGGTGCATTCGGCGTGACGGAACATAATCAGAGCGAATTTTAACCCTCCTCAATCTCAAATACAGAACTCCCAAGGTTGAGAGGTTTTTGGTTTTCCGAGCGTGAGTCAGCTTCTCTCAGATGGCGTTGTTGTTTGAGTTTTGTTTCGTTTCGTTAAAACGTGTAGATCAGTTTTGGCAGAGATGGACTTTCAAATATATAACCACTTTCCGAGCTCCAGTAAAGAAAAATATTGACCACAATGCAGTTTTTCTTTAGCATATAAGAGAATGTTCACCGTTTGTTTGAATAAAATCGACCCAGAAATGACTTAATTATCGCAAAAAAATGACGACACATGTCGCTCTCTTCACCAGCACACCACCTCACGTGCTAAATGAGTGCGAATTTACACTCCACACACAAAATTGCACCCCTGAAGCGCCATTCACTTTGACCCGTGTCCGCTGGTGGTATATTCATCAGCACTCCGTCGGAGTAACAGCCATGACAGCTGATCGGCGTTTTCAAATCAAATATAAGCCAGAATATCTTACGAAAATCTTCTCCTAATTTCGTACAAATGTATATTTATTCATATAGCCTAAAGCAATTTATGAATACATCAGCTCGTTCCACATCAATTTCTGCACTCTGACATTATTATAAGCTATACCTGTAACTTTTAACATGATTTTAATAAAATCACAATGTATGTTTAGTTTAATATTGAAGACAATTTAGAATCAGTTGTGGGGGGGGGGGGGGGACAAACGCTCGTTTGAGGAAAGCTTAGTAATATGCTCAGTCAATTGGTTATTACCAGCAAAGAAAAACGCCCTTTTTTGCGAGGTAATCTGTCATTTTAGCAAATTCTAATTCCAATTTCTTCAAAACCGGACATTCATCACCTTGAACGAGAAGTAGCTAAGGAAACCATATGCGTAAAATGACAGTGAATTCATTGCATTTGTATTCCGTTTCCATTTCGACCAGCTAAATTATATGAAGCCACAATGACTAAAACTCGTTAGCCCGTATTCTGATATCAGGTTTAAGTTAAACTCGAGTCTAAATCTGTGGTTTTAGTATGGGTAGCCCAAAGTGCCAAAACTTCATTTAAATTGTATAATTCTTCTCTCTTTTTCCATGCTCTAATAGTGTAGAAAATTGTCTTAATTTTTTATTCCAAGACAGTTTTTAATGCTATGAGTGCCAAATGTGCTGGTAAATTAAACACCGACTGTTATAAGATTCAAGCCTCTTTTGGCTTCCCATACTTAAACCACTGATTTCAACTCTAGTGTAAGTTAAACCTGACATATATCTAAAATGATTAGATACATCTTTCGGAGAAAAAAAATGACATCATTCACCCTTTCAATGTTCAATTGATTGCCGACTGGAATTGATGAAATTGGCATGCCTCATCAGGACGTTCGTATATCTTTATAAGCCATTGAAATGTGACAGTTATTTTTCGTGAAAATAACTGTAAACGTGACTTTTTTCATGACAAAATTATTGAGATACAAGACAAGTGTACATGAGCAATATGACCGGTGTAAGGTTAAAGCAACTTGCAAAATTGCTGCAATTTCTTGCACTGCACTTACACAGGTGTTGGGTTTTAAACACCGTGTCGGAAGGTGAAATCTATTGTGTTTATTAATACACAATTATGGCAATGGAAGTGCAATCGCACTATCAGTTTTATTGAACACCAGAAACGTAGCACCGATGGAGTATTGTCGTATCACTGAAGTTCTTTTTTATTTCATTGTACTGCAGCAAAATTGTGTCGGTGCTTACAATAAAGCAAAGAATGGTAACTCGTCTAATTCAAGTGCATCTGCCCTTCGCCGATTCTCCTTCATCCTCCATTTTGAATATGTTATGTTTTTACAGGTTTGTCACGCGTGGGGGTGGACTCAGTCCTCTTCCTATATGGCCATTGCACCCTCTTTGTTCCTCTCCTGTCACCTTATTTTCCCAGATTTTCTATTTACCTCGCACCGTGTCGCAGGTTTATCAAATTACTGTCTTGCCGTTCCGTGTTGCTGTCTCTCCCCCCGTTCAGGTTTGAAAAATGCACCTAGAACGGAGAAAATTGAAAAATTTTGCAGGTTGTTTGTGTAGATAAACCAATATTTGGGTAAATAGAAGTATGAATACCAAAAAAAAGGAAGAAATTTTAGAATTTATGTAGGTCTTCCTTAAACAGTTATTGGATTAGCCTATAGATTGTTTTTATAACATACATTGAGGTTTCCTATATTTCTCGATGCGTCGAAATTGAGACGATTGTAAAGAAAAAAGAGAAAATAGTTACATTATTACAAAGTTACAAAATTCATTATTTCGAAGAAATTTTTTTCAGAAGTTTTTCAGAAGTTAAGATCCGAAGTTAATATTTTGTCAATAAAGAAGAAAACCTCGAGGTTATTAATGGCATCCAAGATGCTCTACTTCCAATAGTAATAATTTATCTCGTATCAGGGTATTTGTACACTAGTCAAAGAAAGTTAAGGATCACTTTGTAATTATTTCATTTCACCGTGCGCTCTCTTTTCAGGGTTTGTGTAGTGGAGCGAGAGCCATCATGCAACAACTGAAATCACTCATGTGTGAAAACGATTCCAGAATGTTAGATAGCATGCAAGACAGTTTCATTAGGCATTTCAAATAATACAAGACTTTACGCAAATAATTCATGTCTGCATTGTTTGTATTGTGTAAATTCCGAAGTGTGAAATGGGTATATGTCTTACAAACTGTTCCCGAATGTATCGATCACTAGCTGACCCCTTTTTCTCACTATGTTCCACTTCAGAACTTTTTAATAGGTCGTGAGAATGTCTCAACGACCCCATCAAACCCATGGGCAAGACAAGAAAGAAAGAAAGGGAATAATGAAAAGCTTGAAATGTTTGCTTCGCACATCGCAATCTGTTTCTTCAGGCATTTAAAAGTACATGAAAAGTGCACGAAATGTTAGACTCTTGCGCAACATGGCGAACTATACTTCTTACGTCAGCACCGACTGAACTGAAGTATCTCTTCCATTTTTCGTGCGCGCCTTTTCCTTTTCGTTATTTAAATTACTCTTCCCATCGTTCGGTTCTATCCGCAGTCTTCCTCCTTGAAACAGATTTAGACGTCTTTTCAGAAGATCAACAGTGTAATAATGAAATCATAAACATATCATTATGACTTGTATAACGTATCTCAACTCTGATTTCATTAGCGATTCACTGCGTCCCACTCAATTTTTCAGAAAGTTTATTTAGTTCTGTTTTAATCAGGTACTGGTTTAATAATTTCTGGGGTATCCATAGTTTACTGTAAGAAATATATTTTTTTTTATTGCAAGATGACGGATACTTTTTCGACAACCCGCCATCTGACCATTGAGCAGATTTATAGAAACAGTTAAAGGAGACTAAAATTTTGATGATTTGCTTTTGCTACAAAACTTTCATTCAAGCTACTTTCCATTTGAATTTTTCCAATGACTCTCTGCTTTCCATACATCATCAGATAACAATGTTACATGACTTTCTAAATTTTGAAAATCGTGATTAATGCAAATCACAAAATACAAAAACGCTTTCTTTGTGCCTCAAAATAATAACCCCCCCCCCCCAAGAACAAAAGAACAACAAAAAGTTTATATCCCCAGCTCACCATGACAACAAAACTTTTGAACTAGAAAGAGAAATAGGTTCAGGAAACGTCCAAAATAAGAGAAATTGGACCCCATTGATCGAATCATTAGCGTTTTATTTGAGTCACGTGACTCGGCAGCACCCCTGGTCCTTGGTGCAATTGTTGGCCAGCTTGTGTCCCAGAGGCAGTGTTTAACCTCATTTTGTCAAATCGCAAGTCACTTTCACCCAAGACAAGAACGAAAAAAAAGGCTTTTTATTTTAATACGAGTGAGCAAGATTATTCCATTTCGACAGCTAAAGGCACATTCGCACATTATTTACGCTGCATTTGGTTTGGACTTTGTTTAAAGGTGCCGAACGTGAGGTTTAATACTGCGAGCAATGCTCACATTCTGCGAAAACAAATGAAAAAGACTCGAAAATAGAACTTCTCACCAATCAGGGGCCTGTAACATAAAGCAAGTTTGCAATCAATCGCAAACTTTTGTACATGATTTCCCATAGAGTTGCGATTGATATCAATCGTATGATCGATTGCAAAGCTTTATGTTACGGGACCCAGATTGAGTAATATTAAAGGTAAAAAAAGCTTTTCCCTCCAATTTATATCAATTTTCAAAGGATAGATGAATTCGCTTATTATAATTTGTAAGATATTATTGAACTCTCAAAACTCATTTTATTTGGAACTGGGAATGAACCGTGGAGGCAGGTCTTTGTTCGGTCTTTGGTAATCAGCAAATTAATGTCGAATGTGTCAAGTCGAAGCAATGGTTATTTGATGAAATCATTTTTGTTAGATTTTCAGCTTGTACCCATCTATTGGTAAAATGTATCGCGAAAGTTGTATACAAAGAAACTTAGCAAATTTTTTTTAAAGATGTAATTGCTTTCTTTAATCAAAATATAGAATTTTCGATTATATTAGGGCATTTAGCTTACATTGTCGTGGGGGCACAAAAGATCTTCCAGTCATTTCTGCAATCTTCGTCCTTTTTCATCGTGTTACCTTGAAATGTCTTAGTTTTCTGTTTTACGAGTATATTCAGGTCTTAAATGTGTTTTTGGGGGTATATTTTAGCTCTCTGAAGAATAATTATGATTTTAACATGAAATTTACCTAAATAGTTTTTATCCTTATTTCTATTTTGTTAGACGTTGATGTGTTTACCCCCATCTTTTCAAGGTTTACCTCTTTCTCTATAGGAAATAAGTATCCCCTTCAAGTATTAACCAAGTATAAACTGACTCTAACACATTCTGATTTAAATCATTGGCATGCACGACTGTAGCAAGCGTTGATTTACCCACTCACGATGGCTGTTTTATACAACGATACGTGTTAACCAAACGACATGACTTGTCAAACGTGATATCCATGCTATTCCCATTTAACATACTAATTGCTTTCCTCTTTAAGTTTTTACTTTGGCGATCTGCACGGAGAGTGGATTACAGTCTTACACTCTTTTATTTAGTCCATCTTGTTGTAAATTTTTCAAAATGGAGAAGAAAAGGAGAGGGCTTTCGAGTGGTTGGAGTGGTGCCTTCGCCATACCCAATGTAAAAATAGTGCAAATTTACTTAACCCGATATACACTGGGATTGACTAGTGGGACACCGGGAATGGCTGATTTGAATGTGAAATTGGTCTCGGCAAAAGTCAACGACCAGTCGGACAAATAATATGGCCGACAGTTTGGCCATTAGATGAAGGAATGGATGGAGGGATGTGTGGATGGAAGGGTGAATGAATGAATGAATGAATGATGAATGAGTGAACGGACGAACGAGTGAATGAATTAATAAATCGATCAATGAGCAACAAATGGACAAATAAATGAATGAATGAATGAACGAATGAACGAAATAATTAATAAATGACCGACTGAACGAACGATGAATGAATGAATAAAAGAATTAAAGACTGAATTACTGAACGAACGAATGATAGTAATGAATGATTGATTTAGTGAATGAATGAATGAATGAACGAACGAACGAACGAACGAATGAAATGCACGAATGAATGCACAGATTGCTGAATAAATGAGTGGTAGAATGAATTATTCAATATATCAATCAATGAACAAATGGACGAACAATTTAATGAACGAATGAATGAGTAAATGAACGTCTGAACGAACGTACGAACGTACGTATGAATGAATGCAGAATTAATGCATGAATAAATAAACGAATTAATGAATAATTGAACCAACAGATGAATGAAAGAATGAATGAATGGTGAACGAACAAATAAATACCCAAATAAATGCATGAACAAACGAATGAACGAATAAATGCATGGATGAATGAAAACATGAATGTATGAGTGAATGAATAAATGAACAAATGAATAAATGCATAAACGAATGAATGAGAGAACAAATGGGTACGATATGAATGAACTGGATAATCTCTATGTCCAGATTTCTTTAGGGAAAAACAAAAGTAACTGCTGCTTAAAAAAATAATCACGAAATAGAGCACGATCTATTATTTAACTTTCAACAGCATCATTTCTACTATAACCTGATATCTATGTCTCTTAAAATTGTGCCTTATCCCCGAGTTGGCTCCAAAATATGGTATTTTCGGTGTCAGTTGGACTAAGAATTAAATCCATTTTCATTTTCCGATTACCCTCTTACAAATTACTATACAATTCACACTCAAAAGGATATACAGACAGAATAAAAAAAAATACTGCAACGTTATTTATTTTATTGCCTCTATATACTTGTCACTAAAATGAGAGGTGAATTGTAAATATCAACGTGCTGTCAGAATCTGTATCCTCTTTTCTTTCCACTTTTTTTTTGCTTTGAAATGCTGCATGACGCATTCAGATGTGTTTTCTAGCATTGCTTTGACAATTAATTACAATATCAACACTGGCTTTTAGATAAATTACGTCTGGGAGTTCATGTAGACAAATCTGTGGTTCTTGTATGATGATGCAATTTCAAAAGTGAAACATCATTATGGCAACTAAAAGCGCAGCTGAAATAGATCAGTCAACTTGGGAAATTTGAAGATTGCCACTGTTTCAGCAATGGAAGCATTTCACACATTTCTAGTGATTTGTCTGTCCCGTCCATTTTCTACGTGATAGATTGAATGGTATTGAGACCTTTTCCATCTTTGATATGACAACGATTTGAAAGAATTAGTTTTGCTAAATTAGAATGAGATTTCAGATCAACCTCGTATGGAATGGGATAGATATTTATGATATGAAATGGAGATATTAAAATGGAATATTTTCACCCATCAACTCATACTTGCACATCTCTTAGAAGAGGTTTAGTCATGAAAGTTTGAGTAAGGTACGAAGTCGTATTTTTAGCGTCATCTTTCACCATGATTTTGAAAATGTAATGCTTTATGCGATAGAAACAGCTCAGGTTTATTTATAGATATCCTGGTTGTGTCCTGTAAAAATGTACGACCTAAATCATATAGGCCCGTTTATGAACCTTACAAAAATACCCTCCCATATTAACTAAAAAGTGAGACTGCAGCTCCGCCCACCCCCACCCTCTGCCCCCATATTGCGGTCCCTAATTATAACTGGTTGTATTGAGGAATCGACTCATTTCACACATGGAACTAAAACTTCCAAAGATAAGAGTTCAATATTTAATGAACCTTGGAGTTGTAAATGATTGTCGTCGAGTAAAGTTGTCTACATTGCAATCAAGTCGTATACCGAAAAAGCAGACAATTTGTACACGACAAAGAACCACACTCCGTGGAGAAATCACAAAGGTCGAACAAAGCGCTTTACTGCAGCACTAAATATTACAATCACTTCGTCAATACTGAAAGGTATTTCTGACCTTAGAGGTCGCGATGCGATTTGTCAAATATTATTCGAATTATTAACCGCTGAATGCGCACAAGCCAAGCAAGTCGATTTTATTGACTGGTCGGGTGTGAAGCCAAGGCACCGCCTTTGTCGCTCGTTAAAATGAAAAATGTCCCAACATAAAAGCGAGTGCCCGTTGAATAGGGCACCGCAGCGACACCCCTCCTGTCAGAATGGATTGTGCTCGGCTGTTTGATGAACAACCTGACCGGTCGGGAGATGGGAGAGGTGTTTGAACATTCTAATAGGGAAGAATGATTGCTCGCGCGAGCTGGAGGTTGAGCTAAAAAGACGACCGCCCGAGACACAAGCGCCTTCCCCCGATTCAAAGTCCACTGCGTCCACACACACACACACACTCACCTTCACACACACGCACCCAAACATCAAACGCACACACACGGCGGTATACACTCCGTCGCATTGCACTGTGACCCTCATATATCACGGTGACCATAATCCTCACTCTGGCAGTCGAAGGTGTTGAATTTGTGCCATCTCTTATCGGCGCATTATCACCTTCGTATCTTGTCGAGTCCGGACCGCCATGCGCCCGGCTCCAGTCACCCGCCGGATGCTGATGCCTATACACCTCCTACCCAACTCAAGCTCGTGGATTCCTACTTGATTTTCAATCGCAAAGGATATTTTTTTTGTGGAGAAACCAAGGAAGAAACTCATCCTTTGATCTTGGAACGCATCACCACACTCTCATTATTGTTGTGAAACTTTGAGATTTTTCTTTATCGTCACCTTGGATTATTTGGGATGATGTGAGACCAAAAAAGTGCTCATCCATCTCGTCAATTTTGATGACATTTGCTCTTTGCTGTGACCAGGCAGTGTGATCGGATATTAATTATATACAAGACCCACCGCCATCACCTGCATCCCTCCTCCTCCTCCCATCGCTCATCCCGAACAGAATATGGGTGCACACAGGTAAAAACAGCTCCTATAATAATGTCTTCCATAGTCATAGTTTTCTTCACGTTCGTGATTGAATCTCGAGAAAAGAGAATTAACGAAAATTTGATATAAAATTGCTTATTTGCTTTGTTAAATTTTTAGAGGCACCCCAGTCAAAAGTAACTATATGTGCCATAATATGTGACATAAAATAGTCTAAATATGTGTTAATGAAAATATGTAGCATTAATGTTTTTGTTTGAATTATCTACCTTTATTATGTTTCCTAAAATTGTATTAAAGTAGGCTTAGAAAATGTTCCAAATGCATTTTGTAAAAGGTATCACATACTGTATACGTCTTTGAACGTCATACTGTCACTCATGTATGTACGTGAGTTGTCAATATTATACTGATCATGGCAAGTTTTTGATTGATTGTCAACACGACCAAACAAAAGTGTTTCGATATTAATACTTCCTCTAAAAATGTACAAATCATACTCTAAATATAGGTGTACCATGATTAATGGACACATAAATAACTGACGTGATGAATTGATAGAACAAGAAGATCTTTCGCCAAATGATTTAATCCATGTTGATGTTTCTGCAATAATTTCATTTTATATATGAACTTGTTCTGTGGTAGCTGTTTTGTTGAACTGTTGTCATTGTAAAGAATACGTTTTATATGATACGATGTCTAAAAGATAGTGAACATTTCAAATTCATCATGTTTTTCATGTGTAAAGTGTATTGCATAGTGGCATGATATATGTTATAATACTCTGAAGAAACTGGTTGGAAAAATTTGTGGGGTCGTGCATTGGATCTGCCTTCAACCTGCGTAGCTTTGGGCAATACCAGGCTATAAAAACAACTCTGGTTTTCAGCCGTGTTGTGAAGACTCCAGCATCGTATTGCACCTAGCTCAGGCAGGAGCAGCGCTGGGGGAGCGGTGAAAACCTACCCCGCTCCCATCCCCAATCGCAGCAAGCCGCATACAAGGAAAGAAATAACCGACCTCTACAAAAACCCAGCCCTGCACTCTCGGGAGGGCAACGGGGGAAAATTGGGTCTATTGTCGCACACCGCAATTCAGCTCTCCCCTGCCTAAACAGCCGTAAGCAAACACATCCACTTCGTGTTAGTATAGCCGACAAAAACGCACTTCAGAACAATTCCTGCTGTATTTTCTCAGCTTGTAAATGAAGTTAATGTGGGCCACCAAACACACAGCACATCAGTGGTAAATCTTTCGCTATGGAGCAGACAGGAATCCTAAATTGACAGCAAAATGGACGAAAGCTTCGAGCTAGATCGAGAAAACGAGACATATTGAGGCAAACACCAGGCTCGAATCCGACTAAATCTGTCTATAGTCCTCTAAATTAACGTGGTGTGATACCTATTAATTTCACCATGCTAACCCGTCATATAGGATTCACACCAAACAGAAAGTACATTTACTTCTATAAATGACATCTCCCCTGGTGACAAGATGAAACTAGAACATTAATTATGACTACTATCCTGAACATTTGGCATGCGCATGAACGATCAATCCATTGCATTAAGAAAGCTTATATCATTGCTAGGCAATGTGAAAATAATTGCTTCATACTTTCACCTAAACTTTGCAGTCATCCCCTAAAGCAAGTTCAAGGTTTCCCAATCTCCCATTCCATAAAAAGTACACTCACATATGCAGCCAACCCGAATTAATTGGCATAAACTACCGACTAATTCAATACCAACACGGTTCACTTAAAAGCAAGCACATTTTAGCCTTATATTATTATCATACCACCACAAAATCATAATGCCTTCCTCAGAATTCGATGCTATATAGTGCATGTGTATAATTGACTTAAAATTTTTAGGGAAAAGGCTTGATTAACTACGGTCTATGAAGGCCCAAAAGCATCGCATTTCGCACGCTTAACCAGGATTTTAATCAGATTCGTAACTTCAAGCGCATAAGAGTATAACAACACTTCAAATTTCGACCAAATTATGACGGCCCGAATGAGTGCATTGCCTAATATGCTTAAAATTTCAATATCGGCTATTCTCATGGGACTATATAGTCATAATCCCCTGTGGGTATATGCATAATATTGGAGTGTTAAACTAAGCCTTTCTCCCTTCTTCTTTAATATGAGATTCTCCCTCGAATCTTTAAATGGAATTTTCGTGCGAATAATCCTTTAAATCTTTAATGGGATTGGCACTTCGCATAGTTATGGATTGCAGGTATGGTATTGTGTCTTTGCTGTACACAGCCTTCGAGCTGAAACTGAATTGAGGCTGCACATCGAAATATATATTTTTATATTGTACGGATTTAAAAAAAATGATATGTTCGATTAGGAGAAGAATTATTGCCAGAATGTCACGTCATGCCAACATTATTCGAAATGTGGTTAAAGATCAGTGATAATTATAGCACCTCAAAGTTCAATTGCATAGGCACGTTTACACATCGAAGAAATATTCGATTTAAAATTTGTTTACTTTATGATGATAAGATTTATTATTCTTGGCCCAAAGTTACGAACTCTAACAATATTCAAAATATGGCGTCAATATTTAGCTGAGGTAGACCTCCATAGATGTTTGTTGAATCATACCGTTGTATAATTCTTGCCATAATTTAACTTTTGAGGTGATTGGCAAGGCCGAAGTCCAGCTATTCAAAATAATTGTCATATCAGGAGCTATAACTAGAACTTTTATAATACACTAAAACCAAGGGAGATATATCTCCTTATTACAAACAGGAAGATATCCCTTGTTGGGACAACCAGTGTTCAAAGTTAACGCAAGCATGTCTCTCCAAGTTATCCCACACTGTCAACACCTTGTTATGTATGTTGTACTTGGACAGCTTTCTGTGCCTTCGAAGAAGAGACAAATTATTATCATGTAAAACATGCAGACGTCTTTTATCCTGTGGGTTTTCTCCCCTCACTTAAACTGCATGTATGTACATAGAAAAGGAGCTGTGCTGTGACTCCGTATTGCTCAACACATGCGAGAGCCTGCGGCTCCGCGCTGACCTGCCCCCGTACAATCTTTCATCAGGCGCCAATTCCAGCTCGCTGCCCCAACATCCACCTTACCGTGTAAAACCTCCCGATGGATGGAAGCATTGACCGTGAGCAAGGAGAGGGACCCCATCATCCACTCCATCCTCATCTCACCCTCCACTCCTCTCCTCTCATCCACCTCTGTTCTCCTCTCATCATCCTCTACTCTCCTCTTCACATCCATATCTTATATTCTCTCGAAATCTCTGCCTTCGATTCGGTGATCACATTGCGTCAAGAATGTTTTCAAGATGGTTTCTTGTAATGTAATCCATACTTTTGTATATCAGGTTAGAAGAATAAGCAAAATGCGAGAGAAACAGAGCACAAGGAAATATCATAGATATATGTTCTGAATCGTATAGATTTCCGTCGAATTTTAGGGTTTTATTCCATTACAAACAGTTTAAGCCCATTCCAAACAATTTTAGCCAATATATGATGCAATTAAATGAAGTAGAATATGAAAATGTATCAAATATCTTTCGTTGAAATTTTATACTTTTCTTGAAGAAGTTGTGAATATTCATGTTTGTGAGATTGCTTAATGATTGTCACGAATCTCTTTCCTTATGATATCTCTAAACATTACTTATCTATGGAGTAGGCCTGCTAAAAGAAATGGTTCTCATCACGTTAAACGTGTTTTTAAACATTTCCCAAAACATTTGTTTCTTATAACCGAAAATCAAGCTAATTGCTATGGGCATTTTGTTTTTGGTTTGTCTGCAGACGTGGCAGATGTTGACAACATTCTCAGCCGTCACTCCACCGTCTCAGACTTTCGATAATCCTTTGTCACTGGCCCAGAATGTGACTTCATAATGTGACTTCACAGCAACCAAAAGAAGGCGACTGGAATATGATTCCACAATGTGCAAAACATGAAAATACGTAATCATATTTGATATGCCCAGTATTACCTCTATAAGTCTTGATCCGCGTGGCCCATTGAGTTTATCAGTTTACGTCCCCGAATACGAAATCTCTCTTTTCCAATTAGCGCTAAACATTGGGTGAATGGTCCAACCTGGTTCATGTAATGGGCCAGTCACACCTACAGACTGATCCCACCCTGCTGCCAAATTGAATCATCTTGAATTCGAACCATGAACTATAAATAAATGGTATGTTTTATCGTTTAATTTGTACAATTGGGAAGGAGAAAAAACAACCTTCGGACATCAGATTTCAAACGAAATAAGGCAGTATAAATACTTACAATTTCGATGCGGTTTGATAGCAGGATTGGATCAGTCTATTGGTGTGACTGCCCCGTAACACCGATTTTGACAGCGCGGTATTGTGACGTGACGCGACGAACATCACACGTCGAAAAGAGTTTTATATGTTATTGTGTTTTTATCAGATGGTGGCGTTCACTTGTTTTCTCGCTAATCTACCAAATATCAAGGCCAGGATCAGAGAGGTGCCTAGTGGTATGTTCTTATTAATCGAATGATTACGTTTGGTGAAAACAACGCTTTGAAATGTATTATTGTACAGCTGGTTCAGACAAAGTCCTTTCGAAGAGAGACTCTTCTATCTCTCTGGTCCTTGTCTGGTACTGGGCACTGGTGAGCGAGTCTGGGATGTTGATGCCAATTAATTCCAGTCTAGTAAAGGAGATTTCAAATTTGGACCTCCAGTTTGCTGAATTAAAGGCACATTATAATATTGTTTCCATTAAAAAAAAAGACTATCTGCCAGACCCTAGATTTTTTCTGAAAAGTTTATGCTGTGTAGAGACCAAGGAG
Source organism: Temnopleurus reevesii (assembly GCA_036244855.1). Lineage (NCBI taxonomy): Eukaryota > Metazoa > Echinodermata > Echinoidea > Temnopleuroida > Temnopleuridae > Temnopleurus > Temnopleurus reevesii. The sequence goes on from BQKZ01002070.1 coordinate 18,332, forward strand.
ACTCCTTGGCTTGATAAGAACTAAGTTTGGAAAATATTAGGTTTCAAAATCAATGTTTAGTGCTTCAAAAAAGCAAAAATGTTACGTTCTGACTCCATAGCCATAGGCACACTGTAATTTAATTATGAGTTCGTGATACTCTAAATTCAATCTTATAAATATATTGATGGTGTTTGACTTTTAGTAACTTTCTCTATTTTGCATCCATTGTAGATTTTCAATCATCTGAATATAATTATATTGGACAGGTTGATTTGTTGATATGATTTGTAGATCTTTATAAACTGCCCAGCAATATCATACATGTCTTAAAACTTGCCCATTTTTTTCTCTAGTATTTCATTTTTGTTTAGGTACCATGATCACCAACCTTTATTTTCCCCCAAAATAGTTTATTCAACAAAATAACTCCGATTTATATTCTGAAACGCCCAGATACACCCTTTATACACTAAACATGGCTTACAGTGACTGCGTGTCATTCCCGATAGCATTTCATCTCCATCCCCCTTCAGCATGTCCCAATCATGTTCCCCTCGTCAACCGTATTTACCTGGAGTTAGTCATAACTCTCCTTGACCGACCTTGGGGGGCTTTGGCAAAGGTGTACGATGTGCATCACTCAGTCCGGAAAGCGCATTGATAAATGAGATGATTTCAAATTACCAAGTGAGATGTGATGTTTGCCCAAATCCACGATTCGTCATCGCCTCGAATAAAAGAGCTCTCCAGTTTTTTGTTTCTGACGTGAGCTTTGAATGCGCAATGATCGTTTCATAGGTTTTGTTGCCGTAAAAACTCATTTGTATTGGTTAAAATGACACCATTAAACCTTCAAAATGTGTTATTTATGTTTCATGTTATGCAACCTGAATATTCTGCTTCTCTTTGCGTTGCATTGGCTTATTTGGTGGCAGCGGTGGGATGTGAATTATTGATGGTGGAATTCACAACCTCTCTGTATGCAGTGACCGTATAGCCAATGCAATTGCCATTGATGAAGTGAAGAGTTGGACCAACCGTCAGATGGAAAGGTTTTTCGAGAGAGAATTGTGAAGTAGAATGTCTGAATGTCATTCATTCTTTGGATGAAAATACTAATTCTATGACTCATGAAGCCAGTTGATTTGTTTTTATTCTTTTATAGGATGATGAAAATGTCTGAATCAAGTCTGAATATTTTAGACCCTAATTGCAAAGGGGGTATTCCTAATTCTTTCACAAACCTTTTAACGCACTTTTAATTCGATGTTTATTTCAATAATAAATGAGGAGGGTTCCTGTGTCTATATGTATGTTACAATCCTAACCTAGATGATGTTATTGTGCCGCTTTCATTGCCACTTGATTATGAAAGGAGCACAATTGACCAGGTTTGCCATGAGCAAAACACGAACTGCTCTCCTGCCAGATACAGCAATGGCATTGACAATGGCTGTGATTACCACATAGTGATATACCGGTGTGTAGAAGGTATACACATTCCAATGCGATTTTCTTTCTGTCGAGTGCGAATGCCAATTTGTTTTTGCATCTCCTATACATTGCACTGGCCAGACTTGTAACATCAGAGCTCTGGCGCTTGCTCGAGTTTCACTGTCGAAGTTGACGAAGAAATAAGGCCCCAGTCACATAGAGGCCCGGAAACAACACGATTAAACACCACTCTTAAAAAATAAAAAATAAAAAAAAAAAAAAAAAAAAATAAAATAAAAAAAAATAAATACAGGGACCCTATGTGACCGGGGCTTTAAGGAGGACGGTTTTAGGTTGGCTTTTTATTTGGATGTGAATGTCCCAGTGACTTGGTGAAAGAGACATGCTGTGTCCATTGTCCAACGCCTACCGCTGCATAAACAGTTCATGGAGATCCGTCATTCCACTAAAACCGGTCTGTTTCTATGGCAGGAGATTATTGATTTGCGAATCACTCATTCTCTTCGTGTATCCAGTATTTGTTACCAAAATTACAGGATGTATGTTAGCTGATTTGACCAACACCAAACTTTAATCTGTACAATTTTACATTGTTCAATGACTTTGTAGTGTACTGAAAAGCATTTTCTAGCTGATAGTAGGCTTTTTACCGTCATACAGTACAATACAGTGCTCATATGAATTTACATAGGACAATTAAACATAGAGATGTTAAAATTGTCACGGCATATTCTTTATGATGGGTCTTTTGATGTTCAATATTAAGATATTAGTGGAGGAATGCTGAAATTTGATGATTGTTTTGTACGACGTGTCCCTCTGTCACAAATTTCTTCACATATCATGGCGTAGCAGCAAAAAAAGAAAGCCGCGTCAAAATACTCGTTGTGACCCCGCCAAGGGGGTAACATCATGACTCTGAAAGTCCTCTGAGACCCATCGAATTCCCAATAAATCCCAACCGATTTGCAATTGTGAGAAATGTTGCACCCATCTACAATTAGAGTTATGTGGATACACAGTGACTGCTGTCGTTCGTCTGGACGACGCGTCCCGAGAAGAAGAATGCGACTTGAACCTGAGCTATGGGGAAGATGATGGGGGTGCTCCAAGGGGTCCATCGCCCTTCGGTTGTCACCGCTCACGTCACTCACTGGTGACATATCAATAGGTTCATATAGCACAGAAACTTTATGCATAGATTCTACTTTGGTCGATAATGTGTACTATATTTTTACCAAGACTGTAGCTGAGCAACTATGTTATATTAGAATAAGAGTTAAAAGCATTCACGGAATTTCTTCCGACCAGGTACCCATGTACACCTGGGCTGAGTGAAGCAAAATGTGCATAAATTTCTAACTGAAGAAGTTTTAGTCCATTGGATTCGAACCACTGACCCTCTGGTTGAAAGGCGAGAGTCAGAACCATCAAACCACGACGCATCATTGTCAAATTAACCGACATGATCATGGATTCGATGGGTCTATGCAGGAATCAAACGAACATATCTTCTGTTCATAAAGTACGCATGACTCTACGAACGACTGGTGACCCCTTACTCAGGTGCGATTCAGCGCCAGGGGTTATCAATGAGTGCAGTCGTTCGTAGAGTCGTGCGTAGATCTACGAACAGCTTTATGAAACACATGACAATTCTGCACTCAGTGATAATCCCTGGCATTGAATCGCACCTGAGTAAGGGGTCACCAGTCGTTCGTAGAGTCGTGCATACCTGTACAGCTTGGTCCATTGTCATGATGATGCTTAATGTAAGACTCTACACCTTACATTCAAGATCAGACCATGATAGCTACCATGATGAGACACACCTCCCCTTTCTGCAATGAACTCACAATACACCTGTACCCTCCACATACAATAGAATGTACCGCAGAGAAAGGAGTCAACCAGACCCCCCTTCATCCCTTCAGGGGGCTTCTGATAGACCTGGCGGTAGGACTCCTGCCCCCCTGATCCCTAATTGGATCCGACAGGTTCGTACTAAAGACTCAGAAATCGGAGGAGCTTCAAGCCAGGCCTTGAACTTCGCCATCTCACTTGCTTTCTTTTTCTGGGGCTCAGTAGGTGTATATTCTATAAGGGTGGCTTTTTATATTTTCCCGTACAAATTGAGGTTGAATTGTCAATTTCACTTACAGGAATATAGCAAGTTCTTTCCATCGGTCATACACATTTACAAATTCTGCTCCAACGAATTAGAGCTTAAAAATGAGAAAGTCACGGTTACCTTGGAAATTTGTTACATATCTACAAAGATTTTTAAAAAAATGTAACCTTTAAACAATAGATAGAATTGGTTTCATATTCATGTCGAATCGTTTCGCTTTATTCGTATATAAACAGAGAAATAAATACCTCATCAAACTATTTATGTTGCCTAATGACGTATCATTAAACCATCAAATTAGATTTATAAAAAGAAAAGAGATTCGCGATTGTTGTCAAAACATCCATCATCCACACATAATATTCAGCACCGTTCAATTCTATCATAATAGTATGTACAGGTTTATCGATTCCATTTAGCTTAATATGTTCAACCAGTGGCCGATCGAGCTTAGCTTATAAGATGCTGATTCCATATCTTGGCAGGATGAGGATGATGATGATGTGATGGTGAGGAGAAACATTCATAATCATGGCAGTGCGTGGACAAAATATATCAATCTCCAATCTTTAGGGAAAGAGTATACCAATTATTGATTTTTGTTCCCTCACTCTCCGCTACTCTGTCTCGCTCACGCACTCTCTTGAAGGGCTTTTTGCAGTTAAAGGGTTACCAGCTATGTACCAATAATGACATTAATCGTTTTCTCATTATTTAGTCTGATTATGATGGGAAATGTGCAGGGGTCGTCGAGGCGAATCATTTTCTCCGCCCAGTAAACATTTCCCATTGCATATTGTAGGCTACATGTAGACATTCACGAAGCATGTTCTATTTCTAGGAGTCGGTCAGCATTTGTAGAATGGTGTTAACGAAGCGGTCTGTTTTGTTTTACATGCAGAACATTCACAAATATCGTTTAATCTCTAATCATACCCATTTCACTAAAAAATTAGGATAAAGTAGACATTTTTGGGGGAAAGAGCCACAAAGATTGCTACAAAATGTAACCATAATTTGAAGTTTAGAATACGGAAAAGAGAGAAAACTCTTCGCCACCACCATGAGATAATTATGCCTAACCAGAGTGCTTATGAAGTTTTCTTCGGAAGCTTTATGAGTCTCATTTATTGTCGACAATGTTCTAAGGTGTCACAAATGCGTCAAATTAGGTCCATTAATATTGGACTTGATTGCGGGTTTCACAACTCACAAGCATCCTCGCTTATTTTAACCAAAATCTTGTTTCTATTAATGGGCATACATGCTGTAAATTTCAGAGAGTGAAGCTACTATGCAATCTTAGTAAAAACGGGGGAGAAAAAAATGGTGGGTATAAAGTTCGAGTGGTATTCCAATTTGCACTGGATGGTGGCGAACGTGTGTGTGCTACGTGTAAACGCAAACCCTTCAATTTGTAACCGCTATTTGTCGCTTCTTTGTGGACTCTCCCACATGCCTACATTTATCAAAGTGACATCTTTTGGAGTGGCCGCTTGGACAGTTCCTGCCTTTGAACTTGCAACCTTTTCCGCCAAGTATACCAGCTCCCAAGCTGATGTATATATACACTAAGCGGGGCATGTGTTTTAAGCATTTGCTACAAATTCGTGAATTGGTCGTAATAACGCCACAGAGGTGTGCCATAGTCATTCACATTGTGCTACAGCTCTCGGCGGCCTACGCCAAACGAAAAAAATGGGTAAGCCTTATTTGTCAGACCGGCTGACAAATTGGTCCAATCGATCAACAAATCGAAGCAAAACCCGTTGTACTTTAACACCTCTGTTCATTGCCTATAACGGTGCATCCAGTATTTATCTCGCAATGAATTAAAAGCGGGGATTTATAGCTATTATGCGATTGGCACCCATGCGTACAAAGGGACCTTTCGCATGCGAGATGGAGTAGTGCCGCAAAGCGAGCGGTTAGTTTGTGCCGCACCTGTGACTAAGCCGATGTGTGAATGCGTCGCATGGTCAACATTGGAGGGGGAAGCCTTTGCGAGTCCCGTTAGGTTGACCCTGCCTGTAAATGCGCTTCAGGGAAAGCAGAACAAAGGGGTTTCGAGACTAAATAATTTCACATTTAATCTTCAGAATTTATTAACGGTAAAATCGGGGGTTGATTATAGCCAAGTGCAAAGGCAAAATGTCTTGAAAATGCTGCACAATATTTTGACCCGACATCGACGAATGTGATCCGAACCGGGAATTCTGGAGAACATGGATGTTTTTGTCACAAGTTTCTTCATCTGAGCATATTTTGTCTCCCCAACTTGTGTACCTCCTATATAATTATATCTTTTTTATGACGGAAATAAAACAAACAAACAAATTATATTCCTAAAATTAACGGCCAATTTTTACATCATTTTGTGTGACTAAATTTCAGAATGGCAAATTTGGCGGCAGCGGTTGGATATGATACATGTATGTCCATTTGTATAGCAAGGAAATATGATGGACTTAATCAAAGTAATAAAAACAGATTTTTTTTTTTTACTTGTGGAGTAAGAATTTTAGTGACTATTTCCCGCTCAAGTATTCTACATTTATGCATATTTGTTATCATATTGTTTTATGTGAAGTGGTTTCATACCTGCAAACCGAATTGGGCAATTTAGATCAAAGTCGATGTATTCTAATTCTGAATTTTTTAAACCTTTTAACAACCTATCTCTTGTCTTTATTTTCGGTGGTCGCCAAAAGCCTCTCAATATTATCTTTTTACTTTACTTTTTACTTTACCTCACCTTTTTACCTTTAAAAAATCGTGATATCTAGAGCTTTTACAGGATGATCCCTTTTCAAAAACTGTCAGAGAAGGGAGACTCCAAGTGTTTGAGATCCCAATATATCGGTTAGTCGCATTTGTCAATCTGTCTCCGCCAAACCATTTATGTTTTCGCTCTTTTCAAGTGCCACCAATTGAAGTTTTATCCATTAACATGCCCACCAATTCCCCCATTCATTCCCGATTGCATCGAGTCGTTTCAAGACGACTCAATTCTCTGCTTTACAGCTCCAATGATCACGACGGTTGTGGCTTTATCGCGTTATTTCTGGGAGGTTTTTTCTATCATTGTCCTTTGATTTGATTGTCCAGTCAATCGTTATTGTTGGGTTCCTTTTTGTATCTCCAAATTGAATGGGGGTTTAGCTCGTTGCGGTGTCGCAATCATGATTACCTACACGATAAAATGCATGGAGGAAAATTCTTTCTACACCTCAATTTGGTTAGGGTTGAATGGATTTCACACATGTAGATCTGGAAGGCGGTGAATTTGTCGATGTTATTTTTTGCAAAAACATGATAATAAAAATGATTTATTATGCAAACAAACAGCAGAAGATACAGGTTTTAAATATTAGGTACAATATTGACAGCTCGATCACAAGAGTCCTATGAAAATAAACAAGATCGCAATAGAAAATTCCCACATATTGCTATCCTATTTCCTAAAGCAAAAGACTAAATTACCCGAATTATATATTCCAGAATAATTTTTTTATCATTTTCAAAAATATTATTCTAGTAGGAAAGGAAGTTGTAGAGTGGCAGTATACTGTTTTTCGTCTTGAGTTGTTTTATTAGTTTTTACGTTTGACTATGTCATAAATTTAATAATACATTCATTTTACACCATCGTTCAAGAAATATCAGAGCTATAGGGCGCGATCATCGTCATTCGTTCTCCCACTGCAATCCTTTTCTCGACACGCTAATTAAACACTTTGATTAATTAAGCAAACACATCCTTGGAGACGAGGAGAAATGGTTTAAGTGTCAATTCATTATCTTTGCAGAAGTGCCATCACAGAGATGGACTCAAAATGCTCACATCCTACTTACGAATTCAGCAGACTTCTTCTTGGATGTTAGAAAATCAACTTGTAATAATGCACATTTAGGTGTCTACTGACAATTATAAGAATTGCCCTTTATTTTATTTATTTTATTTTATTTATTTGTTATTACATATATCCATGTTTTTTCTACTTTTCTTCTACTTTATCTTCCTCTCTGCACATGATTATTTTCTATATTTTGGGGTGAAAAATTTTCCTAATATTTCCTCATTGGATGACGATATTATGTCGACTCCTGCTAATACATTATTGATCGAATATAAGCCTACACATATCACACTATATGCATATGTATAAACTATTTCCATTGCTTCTGTGGTATATACACTTATTTACAGATCATAAAATCATTATATTATTGTAACATTATAGATTAAATGGGCTATGGTATGATACTTTTCGTTTATGAAAAATATAATGGATAACTTGTTTTTGTTTTTTGAATGTTTATTTTTATGGATTGTTTTCCAGACATGTAATCGTACCTCTTCTTTATGACATCATTCTGACACAATAAACCTACAAGTTTAAACATTGAAATTATTAACTTCAGTCAGACATATTTCATAATTCAATTGCACAATGAACCTACTTCCCTCCATAACATGTAGGCCTGCGTCAATCGTTCTCAGTGATGTTTATGGTGTAGGATATGATCATTGTTTTCACAATTTTACGCCTCATTATACCTGTATTTTTATTGCTTGTCGCCGGAACAGGAAGCGGGAAGTCAAGGTGATTTTCCTCACCTTTATCTTGTCCTGTTTATTTTGAAGTTCGAACATTTATACAAAATCAGAATATTGCCTTTATATCTTCTGAGATATTAAAGGTACACACCACCTTGTTGCATTTCCTATAATAGTGTCAGTGATATATGACGATTCGTTTGAATGAAATACTAACGGTAACATCAATTTAACATGGACATCGACGTTAAATGTATTTGGGCAATTCCACGGAAATTTAATGTCTGTTTGAACGCCAATACTTAATAACCATTCATTGTGATTCAATAAAAATTGAATACGTGTGACATAATCAGTATCGGTAACATGCATATCAAATTTCAATGCATTTCAATTAATATTTGTCCAGATATTGGGGGTAAAAGACATGACACTTGTGGAATTGTCCATTTTGCATTCAATATTATGTTAGCTCTGTCTTTATTAATACACAACAAAACAGTTGGCTTATACGTTACAAATTACGACATCAACACGTCATCTAATAGCAACATAATATCATTATAACCTTTAGAATATGATAAAAGAGCAGTTTGTTCGATCTTTTCTCCGCAGAAACTGATATCACGCTTCCGTCTACAACCATGCTCGAAGTTTTATGTTCTAACCAACTCGATTATTTTTTTAATACATTACTATTCTCCTTCTTTCATGTTGAGTGGGGAAGAGGGAAACGGTTTCCATTTACATTGCAAATCACTGTGAACAGAAGGGATAAAATAACTGGGACAAAGTAAACAACTTCATTCAAGCTATCACAATCGCCTCTTGATCACAAAAGAAAGTCTCACTGGTGATTCTTTTTCGACATTTTTCCACATAATGAGAAGGATATAAATTTCTTTCGTGTCCATGTAATAAATAATAATAATAATACACAACATTCATATAGCGCGCAATTCGAAATATCTCTACGCGCTCTGTGCATTATTAACCGGCTATAGCATGGCTACCATTTGCATGGATACCACTGCATTCAAGGATTTTCTTCCGACCGGTACCCATTCACCTCACCTGGGTCGAGTGCAGCACAATGTGGATGAATTTCTTGCTGAAGGAATTTAATGTCGTGGATGGGATTCGAACCTACGACCCTCGGGTTGAAAGGGAAGAGCCAGAACCACTACACCACGACGTCTCCAGCTATAGTTAATGTTTGAATGGATGTTGTTTATTTTGTCCCAGGCCTTCGTCCCTTCTGCTCACTGTGACTCCCCGGGTAGTCCTTTAGCAGCCAGTACATGATGTTGGGAGCTCCTTTACCTTGGTGTTTACATTCATTCATTAGATTGATGATGACGATCGCTCTAGTATGAATGGGTCCCTTGGGACTGGGGTAGTTCGCGTCCAATGCTGATGTATCATGATCGTCAATGTATCTCGCATCTCGCGGCGGAACTGATTTCAATACATGGGATGTTTTGAATATGAGATGTCGTTGTCCTTGTAGGGATTGTTATATTTGTGGTTGTAATGATTTGTTTTTTGTTCTATTTGTGAGATTGTTAATTTTCTTTCAAATTGTTCCTTTCTATCCACCCTCTTCTCAACCTCATATTTCAACATCTTCCCTATATATTTACACGGCTTTTCTTCATTGGGTATAATCATTTTTATAGGTCCTACACCCCCATAGGCTAGTACGTACTCACTAATAAAGTAGGGTTTGTAGCCCCCCCCCCCCCCCGTTCCACAGTCCCTGATAAACACATTTAAATCGCTTGCATCCATTTCTAGTTGAACTAGAAAAAAAAAGCTTTAAAAATAAGTACGACATTCAGGTTTAGAGAATTCTTCGGAGGATCAGGAGGAGAGTATTTACTCGCGAATTTCCAACATCATTATGCACACCTTTGCCTTCGGTCCCACGCGTTCACTTTGCTGTAGTGTGCCAACAAGCGCTGTTCTCAGGCGACTGGGGTGAAATGTATGCACACACAGGAACGCCAACCGATGAGAGGTGCTAAAAATAAATCCAGAAAAAAGGGGGAGTTAAAGAAGGAGGAAAAACATGTCGAATGAAATTCTGCTCGAGAGAACATTTGGATGGTTGCATAGGAGAGGCATGCAGGTGAATTATATGCCTCCTTTTCTATTGATTTATCGCGACGCTTTCTCCACATCATTCCCGTAACCCCTGGAATTAGAAAGGGGGGCAAAGGGAGCCAGGGAAATTTCACATTTTAGCCCTCAAATGAATCATAGCTTCTTTCTGCTTCACTAAAAATCGTGAATGTATGCCCGCTAGATTTTCACTGAAATCATTAGATGTAAATAATTTTTCTCTCCTCCGAAGTGTAGTGTATGTTCAGCATGTATCTCAAAACTGTAATGTTTTCCCGTGTTATTTTTGATTCGGCGACATCTTCATGGAATGGATTCAATCCATTGACTGCTGAATTCCGTAACTCCTATAGACATTGTACAGAGACTACCTGGTTTCAGTAGTCAATGGGTTGAATAGCCAAAATATTTAATGAATTGATAATAAATTTAATTGTCAATAAGATTCAAGTGTAAAATATATTCTATAAATGTGTAATAACACATATATTATTCGAGGTATTAGTATTTAGGCTTATATTCGCTCAGCTAATGCAAACACAGTAAACATTGCAAGTGAAGATTTACCTTTTGGTAGATGTATAACTGTTCTTTTGACAACTCAAATAGACTCTATCTACGAGAGAGGAACAATAAACAAAGGCAAGTTCCCCTTGTCAAGTGTTATTATCATCCAATGTGACAATTTGGAAACCGAAATAGCACGGCCCATATTTGCTTTTTGTGCACAAGAACTGTGCGCCGATGGATTGTTTTTACTCTGAATACTTTGTATGTCCCTAGCCGAGATGGAGGAAGTCTTGAGGGAGTTTGCGCAGGAGGAGAGAGAGAGCGAAGGAGAATGAGAAAAGGGTTGCCCCTAGCAACGTTAGATCTAGAGAAAATAAGGAGTAGCTGTCACTCTAGGCGGGTCTTGAGTTTATTTGATGAGACGGGTATCAGTAGCACGCCTTCAATCTATCTCAAGTTTGCCCCTGCCGTGATACCGAAATATTTTCAGGCTATAAGAGCAGAAATTCGTAGGAAGGCAGGGGGGGGGACGGGGTGAAGATGCTGTCTCTTATACACATCTAGATGTGTATAAGAGACAGGTTTGAGGTGATGTATTAACGACCGTGACGACCATCTCTGATTAAAATGGCCGCCCATCCAATGGCCAGATTATCTGTGATATTTAATATTCTAAATCAGCGCCCTAGATTACCCTTACATTGCCAAATTTAACATTTCTGCTCGATTTAGACATAAATTGCATGCATCTTACATGATATGAACCCAATTTGATGAAGTTTGTACACGAGTCTATGAGAAAAACATTATCTTCATTTTGTACACAAGCCTATTGGAAATCGAAATTTTGGGGTTGCTGTCTGAAGTTATGCACAGGATAAAATAGCTGTCTTTGGGGTTTTCATG
>BQKZ01002070.1:32944-67904 GCA_036244855.1 Temnopleurus reevesii
TCACCCCACAATGAATACCATCCTCGTCGTGCAATGGCTGCATTGTCAGGTTGAAACCTTTGCTTTCACGCCTGCATTCTAATTGAATCTACTGTTTACTCTCTCCCACTGCCCCAGCGCATTGTGTCTTGTGTACCCAGAGAAATTGGAAAATGCTCCGGTGTGTTTGCCGGGGTTTTGAAAAGAACCCCAGTCGCTCTCCTCTCTCCCTCGCGAAGAAAACAGGAGAGATTATAATACTTTGTATTGGTAATAATACTGTCTCGTGGGCTGACGTTATACAGAATGGATTTTAACATGACCTGTGAAAACTATGAGGAAAGTGTGATATTGGAAGGATAATCGGTCTTTTTATAACATAAGTAGAGAATACAAGAGGCAGCGGTCACAAATTAGTAGGAGTCCACCATCAGTGCGGGATGTTGTTTTGCTCTACAGTTTTTCATCTGGATTTGATAGGAATTTTATGTCTGGAACGGCACTTTCTTATATGATGCAGAATAGGTATGTCAAGTTTGGTCTTCTACATTTTTATGTTGCATATTCTTTGTGTTTTTATTTTGAATAGGTTGGTTTACTAACTGATGCAAATGTATGCATGTTTCTTGCCAACGACGCAGTACCGTGGTATTCCTTTCTACTAGAAGTAACAATCTAATTTTCGAAATACAATACAAACGAACTACAATAGTTTGCATACATTTACTCGTTGCTATATGTCGGGCAAGCCTCAAACAAGCTTCCAAGTCGTCAACAACAACCTTTGTGTATATTAAAAGAACGCGTGAAATCTTTTAGTAAACCCTCTCTATTTTAGTCAAGTTGGGTTAAATCATGATGGAGCATTTCCCAAATCCTTGTAAATAACCAATTATCACATAAGAAGATTGTAAAGTCGGCTGACGGATGGACGCGTGGTGTTACAAATTTTGTGAATTTGAATCGTCCCTACTTCATCTCCGTATACATAATTTTACCTTTCCGCCTCCAGGAATTGTTCTCTTTCTGCTGTGAATCAATGTAGACCAAATTTCCGTTTCTTATCCATCGTCGTAACGTTGATCGATGGGTAAAGATTCAGCGAAGCTTATTATCAGCAGCACCGAATCACCTTCCATTGACGATCAATCTCTGTTCTGTTTTGCAGTTCCAAATCTTTAGTTTGTTTATTGCATCTTTGTGTCTATCCTTTTTATGTTCATAGAAAGCAATGAATTTGTCTTCATTTTATTGCTCTGGTTTGAATAAAAAACAGGATAACATCCCACACTTCTGCAGTTTATATCTAATGATGTTTTCTTTAGGGAATTGCTGATCTATAGTTTGTTTATTGCACCTTTGTGTATGTTTTTCTGTTTAGAGCAAACAATGAATTTGTCTTCATTTTATTGATTTGGTTTGAATGACAAACAGGAGAACATCTTCACACCTCTGCAGCTTATTGAAATATTATTTTCTTTAGTATAATATCCAAATGTGTACGCAAAATGTTGAATAAAATATCTGTGTGTTTAATTAATAGGCTCAGAACTAGAAGATGGGTGGTAACTATTCTAACCAACCCAAAATCTTTTCTAATTAGCGCACGTACAGCTAGGGGTGTATCTTGGTGCAATCAAACATATATCCCAGTTGGCAACAACTTTGCTACCTTGCTTATTTCTATGTGTATTTCACCATTGGCATCTTCCTATCCTCTGGTAGTCCTGCCCCCCTTGGAGGCCCACAAATCACCAAGTTTAACGACGCAAAGAGGAATAAAACTGTCACAACATTATAAATAAGTTCGCACGCATTTATATCCAACCCTCTTCAAAGTATTTCGAGTTTGGAATGTGATTTGCCCAACACCAGCGTGCATGAAAATTTCACATTAATTAGTGGGTAATTTCAAGAGGCGGGAAATTAGACACTCGTGTGATATAATTAGCTATTCAGTGATTGTCATGGTGTACTTTCCTTAATATTCTAGCTCATTATTATGTATACAAATCTTCTTGAGATACTCTTTGATTATATCGGCGTGACTACATGAGTGAGACAATTCTGCTAAAATACATAATTATGGAATCATTGGTAGTTACTGACAAAAAGAAGTCAAATTCAAATTCAAGAATGAGATCCGAATCTCGTTTTATATGGAACAAAATCGAACATGTTCTTAAAAATAAATTGTTGTTTGTTTATCCGGAACACAATGGAACATAAGAAGTTAAAATCATTGTTTATTTGTGAGGGTGGTTAGTGGAGGTCCTGTATTTTTATGATTTATCCCTTACATCATTAACCCCTCCACCCTGATCTAAATTTTCAGTCTGGTTTCACGCCGAGATGTGCATCTCCAGACACGTCTTCATAATGTAGACAGTGGTTCCCTGGTAGAGAGGGGTGAATGGAGGTCTACGGAGGTACACAGGGGTGAATCGTTACCCCCTTTTATGCCACTTTCTTTAACCAACAGTGTTTCAACCTTTCTTGGCATTAATAGAGTTGTTAATGTGTCTTTAATTTTACAGTCTTGTTTAATTCGACGGGTTCCTCTCCAAAAATTGTGCAGACGCAGACGATGCATGATGAAATGAGTCCCATTCATACTTAGAGGGGTGCGTTGTATTACTCCTACCATGCTCCTATCCACCAACAGAAAACTTTCTGGCACCCTTGATGTGGATTGATTCTAGATGTCCTTAACCTTGTCACCGAGGTCTAGTTTTCCAATCCAGTTTCACACGGGGAGTCATCCCCAGACACGCCTACGAGATCTCATCCCGATTGGTCTGGTTGACAGGGGTGCATCTTTGGGCGAGAGGGGTGCACGGTGTTACCCCCCTTTCGATATCGCTCCCAACTCTTGAGCAAACGAGTCTGAGTAGTGTATTAATCTATTTTCTTCCTCCAAGGTTTACCGAACCCCATAACAACAATGAATGTGTTATCATTTTGAATATGGCGAGCATAATTATTTTCCTGAACTTATTCTTTGTTTTACGCAATATTTACTTGACTATATTTAAATTCAAGACAAAGTTCATTTTCTTGCGATATAATTATAATTTATAGTCATGATCTAGGAGTACCAAGTGCGTGTTTCTTGCAATAACAACGATACAACATCGCTTATAGTGTATGTTGAATGCATCACATGTGTGTATCAATAAACCACTTGAACATTAATCGCGTATAATATTATCTATGAAAATGAATATATTGTAATGTCTGCCCCGCGAACATTTTTTTCTCGGTGATTTGTTGTCCCCATTTGCTTCGGGGATTGAATCGAAAATTTTAATTGATCCGCAAGATAGGAAGGTGCAAAGTACACCTTATTCAATCTCCACTCGTGTTTTGAGGAAAGATATGGGAGATTTTAACCTCGATCGCGCCAGGTATAAAGCGTAGTATAAATATAATTTGAGATTTGTGAAAACACCTTCAAGGTTTACTGGTCATTCTCCGTAACATGAGGCTTTGATATGCAATCATTTCAGTTTTTAACGAGACAAATGTGTGGTATATTTTGATTTTGGCAAACAACCAGCATGCCATGGTAGCACGAATTACATTCAGATTTAACTGTGTGTCGTGCTATGCATACGCTTTTAAACCCCAAAACTGTTGAATTGATCTTTGATGGTTTACAACTGGTAAATTAAAACTTCGTAAATGCTGGGTCCAACACAAATGGATCTATCTTATTTGAAATGCTATTTTTCCGTGTCAATAAGGTGTCAATAAGTTCTTTATTGAGTCATTTAATTATCTTTCGGAACATGTTTTAACACTTTCTTGAGGGTCCCAAATACGGAATGAAATTGTTTCAACTCTTCACTTATTTTCAATGCAGGCACCCATTTGAAAGGCCGATTAATGTATATTACTGTTTAATTTACTAATCATTCAAGCGTTTTGAACGAATCAGTTTTATTCGAAATGGTAGTCAACATTGTATTATGGTCTTGTTGTTTACAATCTAAACTAAAGTGTATGAATCAAACTTGACTTTTTGTCTTGTCATCCTCCTCCAACACCTGTGTTGCTATTTTCATCCGAAAACGAATTGGGTTTAAATCGAATCAATGAAGCTCATTTTCTATCGCCAAAAACATCAGCCATTTCTCCATACCCATCATGATGAAGTAAATGATAAATTGGAATAACCACCAATGTCATTTCCGCTGAAAAAAAATCGCCAGAAACCTGCCCATTTTGCTCTCGGTCATTTGTTATGCCTCGTCACATGTCAGCATGTAGAAATTAGAGGCAACAGAATTGTGAAATTGAGTTGAGGTACACAAAACCGTGAAAAAAAAAAATTAGAAAAAAAAAGATAGAAAAAAAAAGAAAAAAAAAAGAAAAAAAAAAAATTAATAAAAAAAAAAAAAAAAAAAAATAATAAAAAAAAAGAAAAAGAAAAAAATATAAAGAGCAAAAGATTACAAAAAAGAAATCATTTATTATTTTCATCCATCAGTTTTTCTTGCTACTAACAAAAATTGATAACACAGATTCTAGAATTTGTTGCGAGGATTTATGCGCTGATGTGAGACTTGCGTAAACCTTGCAAATACTAAACAGATACAACTTTATCGTAACCAATACACAAACATCTACACAATGTGGACCCAGTTCGACGGCTTGGATATTAAACCAGTGTCGCCAAGTTTAATGGCAAACAAATTTACTCGACTCATAAAAGGACTACCGTTTATGTTACCCGGCTCTTGAACCGTCATTTATGGCGATGAAAAATGCTACCTTCTGGGGAGTAACAACCAGCCCATAATTCGACCTGTGGTTTCGCACAATAATGAAATGGAAATTGCGATTCACACAACGTTCAAAGATCAATGATTTGTCAGACCATTAAAATGCCAATGATTTATCTTTTGTTATTCAATGATTCGCAGAGGCGTTGCTACTTTTGATGAAACTATGTTTTAGAATATGTTGTCCGTTTCATGACATGTTTTGGCGTGGTAGGCGGGAGGGTAATGAACCTTAAAATTTAGTTTCTATTCTACTGTGAAGTTGTTTGAGAAATAACTTGTATGGGACGTATCCAATTATTGTACAAGAAAGAAAAGTCCGCCAAAACATGTTGTGTGAGGAAATTTTCACCTGCTCCGTCTAACGTGTGTTTTCTGTACATGCAACTTGTAATATTACGATTGAAAAATTCTCAAAACAGTTTATAACATTTCATTGAAAATACGCATGGAAATCGCTAATTATTAAATATTGTACATATTTCCGGAAATGTGAAGGTTTTCATTTAAAATCTGTTAACCCATTGACAATTGGAACTGGGTAGTCCCCGCAAAAAAAAGCTTTGGAAACTCAAGAATCTGGGAGTCAATTGGTTAAAATGATCAATTTCCCATGTTACCTTCACTTTATAGTGGAAGAAATCACTGAGAATTTGCCGAATTTAAAAAAGAGTTACTCGAGTTCAGTGAGTTCGCTTCTCATGTTGTGTTAGCGTATTGTCCCATTTACAAAGTTTTGACAGACGTTTTTTCGAGCTCCCATTTCACCGGCTCTATTTTTCTGATTGGGTTTCACGGGGGACGTTCCTTTTCTTGAAGGGTCGCTTTGGAATTCGTTTTTTTCTTTTGGTGGATGCCCAGGAAATATAGTTGACCTGAGCCACCCCGTGCCCTATAATAAACAAGACTGCACTTGACAAAGCAAACAAGCAGATTGGTGGGAGGGGGTTGCAACAATCTGCCTTGACGCCTAAACCGATCACGTCCCTTAAAAATTTGTGTCGAGTTTTGAAAAGGTTTGAATTGGAAGTGGATGATAAGCATTTAGGATGGATTCTTGCAAAATTCTCCCGAGAGATAAGAAGCAAATAGACACTACTGCCAACACGATTATGGTTAAGACTTTAATAACGATATTAGCATTCATTTACTTTTTATTGATGAAGATGAGCATTCCTGCTTATAAACACAGTAAGCAAAAGCGACAAGGGACTGGGACAAATTAAATAACTACCATTCAAACATTTACTATCGCTATATATGCACACAAAAGAAATTTCCTTCTCTCTTATTCTGCGAGAAACGTGGAACAGTTACAGGCGTCGCACCTGTTCAGTGAATTAAAAGGGAAGCTGCATTCTTTTCTGTCTTGGATCTATTCCGTCTTGGAGCTATTATGAAGGCTCGAATGAAGTGTATTGCTTTGTTGAAATCCTCTGTACCTTCTGCTCACAGTTATGACCTTCGAGATGCTTGTTTTCAAGCTGTGCTTTTGTTTTCTTCTTTCAATTATAAATAATGAATTACGTCCTGGTTGTGTTAAATATTAATTCCTTGCAGCAATTTCTTTGCTTGATATCACTTTCTCCCTCTCTCAATATATCGCCATTCTCCAAATTTTGGAGACTGCTTGAACAGAGACAGTCTTTAGAGGACTTGAACTTGTGTTGTGCTTACTTATATATTTGACCTCTCTAAAAACTTTGTGTTTTCACCATGGCGACCCCGTCGTCTGACCTGACCTTCCTTTCTTAGAAATCAATTTGTCATCCATTATTGTCCGCCAAATTCCTCTGGTCGACAACAAATTACGATGTTTCGTGCGTCTGTCATCGTCTCTTCGATTCACGGGGGTGGGTCTTGTTATTAAGGGACCTTTTGGGGGCTAGGTAAGGATACAAACATGTTGATGTTGCTGCAAAATGGCCAAGTTCAGCCTTTAGAGCGAGGTAGTTTGGAATGATGGAGATGAAGGGATAGGCAAGTCTAAGAAGAGAGGAGGATATATTTATTTTAAGTTACAGAGGAGAGAGAATGGGAGAGAGGGAGAGAGAGAGAGAGAGAGAGAGAGAGAGAGAGAGAGAGAGAGAGGGGGGGGGGGGGGGCGGTGCTCATTTTGGCGTCTTGATCGTTGACCTTCTTAACGATTCGCGATGCGATAGCCCGTTGTTGAAATTGGTTATACACCCTCTACGTTGATATGTAGAATAGTCACCGCAAAGAGCTTCATGATTTTATCAAGACGGACAATTACATTACCCCTTCCTCTCTCTCCCCCCCCTCTCTCATTATATTACGCACACGCACACACACACACATACACACATACACACAAAACCCACATGCACAGGCACCCTCCCACACTATCGCTTTGTAGGCAGTTCGTTGACAATTATTTCACATAACTAGGAAGCCTACTCAATTTAGGTACCCCTTTTTTCTGAATTAATCAAATATTCATGAATCATTTGGTTTTACTTGATGATATAAAACCTGAACTCATTTTGTCATGCCATGAAGCGTTTCTTTACAGTCAATGAAATTACAACTAGAAATGGCATCTTCCCACACAATTACAAGTGTTGTCAGAAAATGGATAATTAGAAAGCAACATCCTCATTCTAACATTAATTTTATCATTGACAAATTTGAAGTGAAAATCGTCGAAATTGGAATCTGGAAATGAGAAATCTCTATTGGATGTCAGTCAGGGCATCCATGTGCCCTTCAACAGACACACATGGTAATGACGTCAGTATTTTACAAGGGCATGACTCACAAATCACATTACACGTTCCTTACAATGAATCTCCAACACGGTGACAAACTGGCAATTACCACCGGCATGTGGCACTCGCATCAAATCCAACATCCCCAGCGATGTCGAAGTCCCTCATGATGAGGGGAGCAGATTTCGCAGGTATCCCATCAGGTGGTAGTCTGTACGTACAGACCCAGTCATGTTAGTTTGCAGAGTGATTGCATTTGAATTTGTACTGTGTCTGGAAGGGGAAGGCTATCATTGCTACCAACCAACTAAATACAGGTTAACAATCGTCCTAGTCCCCCTCCAAACTCGGTTATTCGTTCTAGCATGTCTGATAGGCAAATATTGCATTAATGATCCCAGTTGGGGTCTGTTTTAGCAGACTTGACGGATGGAATTATTCCCATGACGACTGATTCACAAACGTGAGGCTGCATCTCTCCCTGTGCAGTGAGTGTAATGGCACCTTAACCTTGGGCTTGTGTGCACCATCACACTCAAAACATGGAGGTGTTTTGCATCCAGGTTTTGTGTTCTTGAGTTACCTTAGGTCACCACATCCGTGAATTATTCGTGATTTTCTTTTATACTCAACTTCTTTTTCTTTTATACTTCATTGTTGTCAAATCCGCAGCACCAATTTGTTATCAACATTAATTATTATACAGGAAAGTGTTATAACACCAGCATGGCAAATAACTGAAGTCTAACTCTGAACGCGAAACACATTTGTGACACAAAGATGATTAAGAAATTACGTGATTATAAAGATTTATTTGGTTTGCAGTGACGATCACAACATGTATCTTTGTAATAGACATAATCCAACATCCCTTGTGAATTTGATACCAGGGTTGTTTTTCACAAAGCTGTTCATAAAGGTATGCACGACTCTGCGCACGGCTGATAAACCTTTCTTGCAATAAATGACCCTCATGTAGCTGAGTTAGCGCCTGAGAAGAGATCACCAATCTTGCACACCTGGTCCATACTCATTGAAAGAGCGCCTCGTTTGTGACGTGCTTCCAAGCCGACTGAGGAAGGTGTTGTCTACCTGATCAAGTCGAAAGTCCTTGACATATAGCCGCCTAACTAATCGAGCATGCCTTCCAGGGTTCTCGTTAGGACATCTTCCCATACCTAGCCTGGCAGATAACAAGGCCAGTCCTCTTGCTTCATTCGCATTTCAAGATGTTTCCCCTTGTTCGATGACTTGAGATGACCCCTCGTGCAATCTGGTATATCATAATAGGATCGGGGAGCCNTAGCATGTCTGATAGGCAAATATTGCATTAATGATCCCAGTTGGGGTCTGTTTTAGCAGACTTGACGGATGGAATTATTCCCATGACGACTGATTCACAAACGTGAGGTTGCATCTCTCCGTGTGTAGTTAGTGTACTGGTACTTTAACCTTGGGTTTCTGAGCACCATCACACTCAAACATGGAGGTGTTCTGCATCCAAATTTTATGTTATGAGTTACATGAGTTACTTTAGGTCACCACATCTGTGAATTGTTCGTGGCTTTCTGTGATTTGCTTTCATTTTGAATTGTACAAGCACTGTAATACTTTATAATTCATTGCTGTCCATTAAATATTGGTAAATAAACGACAAATAAATCAAGTCTAATTCCGAAGAGTAACCATCCTAACATCGCAAACATCCAATGCTAACTTGCAGGTGCCTGAAGTTCACAAAGCTGTTCGTAGAGGTACGCATGACTCTACGCACGACAAGTGACCTTTTCCTATACTCATGTTCCGCTATGTCACCGAGTTAGCACCTGAGGAAGGGTTACCAGTCGTGCTCACAGACGTACGTACCTCAACGAAATGAACATCTCAATGAAAAATACACCTGGCCCATACTCATTAAAAGAGCGCCTCGTTTGTGGCGTGCTCTCAAACCAACTATGGAAGGTGTTGTCTACCTGATCAAGTCGAAAGTCCTTGACATATAGCCGCCTAACTAATCGAGCATACCTTCCAGGGTTCTCGTTAGGGCATCTTCCCATACCTAGCCTGGCAGATAACAAGGCCAGTCCTCTTGCTTCATTCGCATTTCAAGATGTTTCCCCTTGTTCGATGACTTGAGATGACCCCTCGTGCAATCTGGTATATCATAATAGCAAGGAGCTTCCAAGCTCCTTGATAATAGGATCGGGGAGCCCCATCTGTTCAAATTGCTCATCTCGTATTATCAGTTCACCAACCTCCCGAGAACGAAACCAAAATATGGTGCTCTATTTCAGCATCATCAATTGTTTGTAAGGACCGGTATCAATACGCTTTTGCATGCAAGCTACGGATTCCCGACATAACGGCATTTTATTTACATAACACGTTATGAACTATTTCCGTAAAATAAAGTGGGTCATGGGACAATAGATTCGTACGTCGTTTTTAGTAGAAGGATCCCTGTTTTTAGTGAACTGTGCGGACAACAGTCACAAGCCGGTTCCAATTTGCATATCAGCATTGAATTGGCATTCGACTTAATCGTACGGAAATAGATTGTATCATGTTACATTTAGTAATGTCTTTATCTGTCGATTCTGTAATTATTTCGTTAATATGATGGTTTGATTGAAACTCTTCTAGGTTTTTACCTGGAAGATGTATGAAGTTCCCATCTCCTTGTTTTGATGCGTAGCCTCCTCTGTATAGAGCCTTGTATATCATGTCGGCCTACAAGGGAAACCGTGTGCTTGTACAGCATCCTAGTTTAGTAGCTCAGTTTTATGGAAGAGAAAAAGAAGGAGGAAGAAAAAAGATGGAGCAGGCCCTTCTAGTTTGGTTATTTATCTAGTCGGGTTTGTCGGTTGCTCTAAACAAGACATTTGTCAGAAGAAGGAAAAAAATGTAACAGAAAAGTTGGCGCGGATGTCGCCATCCGAGGTGCTGTTTGTTTTTGCTAGAGTGCCTCGACCCATCACTCATTCAAGGAGGAAGGGTGGATTCTATAGGAGGAGGAATGGATGATGGGGTTCTACCGGGGATGGGAGATGAGAGAGAGTTATCTTGTCATAAAGCATCTGTAAGCTGTTTTGAAAAGTCATTGGAACAACCAGACCTTAATATGCCATAGAAAAGCGCATAAGTATATTGATAATGTAGCGATAATTTAACGTCAACACACATTGTGTCGTTTATTAATGCCACATATACATACCTGAGACGATTTCAAATAACCACATCATCTCACCCCCCCCCCTTCCCCTACCAAAGAGAAAGAAAGAAAGAATACAAATGATTGTTCTTCGTTTCATGACGTTTCTTTTTTTTTGACAATGGTATTGAGAAATCCCTCGCTCTCATCGCTGTTCCTCACCATTTTTTGTTATCAGTATTTGTATATGTTAATTACGTCATTGTTCTTCCTCTACTGCATTATCGGTATTTATGATTGTCACGATTATTCTTTCATCATTTTCCTTTATAGAACAGGATTTAACCGGGTGTATTTGAGGACAAATCACATGTTCTGCAGTTACAGACAAATGCAGTCTCGTATACTGCGAATTTCGTCTCTATTTGCGAATTTATGTTTGCCGAGAATCAAGCGCCATTCATCTTTTCCATAGGTTATTCCAAGATGAACGTGACTGCATTCAAGATTTCGTTTGTTTTCCTTACACCTCATGTGGCATCAAGAGATGAGGATAATGTGGAGGGATGAGAGGGAGAGAGAGGGAGGGAGAGGAAGGGAGAGGAAGGGATACAGAAAAGAGAAGAGACGGAGGGAGGCAGGGATGGGAGGGAGGGGGAAGTGAAGGGAAAGAGAGCGAGGGAGGGAGGGAGAGAGGGGGAAGGAAGGGGGGGGGGAGAGTTTGGAGAAAACATCGACGGAGAGGTTGACCCAATTTAGAGGGGGGGAAGGGGGGGGGGAGAGTTTGGAGAAAACATCGACGGAGAGGTTGACCCAATTTAGACATCCAGAATAACAAGCACTATTTTCACGAATCAAGTACAATAATAAAAATAAGTAAAGGGCAAAAATAAGTGATGATTGAAAGAAAATAACGCATCTCTAATTTGAATGAAATAATAGATATAGGAATGATGGCATAAGCGAGAAATGCGTTACATAAAAAAATATTTACATAGCGCACCGGCTTTAGCCCGGCCGCTGCATATCCACCATCACACTTATTTCAAGGAATTTGTTGTACTAGATGTAAAGATATAAACGTCTGAACGTTGTGCTTTGGTATATCAAAACATTTTTACCGCTCTCATTTCAAAGAAATTTAGAGAATGTCATTACATCATCATGAGTTTAAAAAAAATACTGAAATTTGCTTTGTTCGATTCTCATCAGACAATTTGCATCTTACAATATGTTTTCATCGAAAAATATTAATATCTCTCAAATAACTGAAATTCCATAATGGCGCCGTGTGCGTGCAGATAGGGGTCTCATTACCAAAATTCCTATTTTTCTGGCATACTTCTCTGGTGATAAACATCAGGTGAAATGAAAGAAACAAATGAAGAGAGCTTGAGGAGGGCCCTGAAACTAGAGCTAAACTAGATCCCAAATTAAAGCCCCCGAGTGTCAGAGGTGGAACATTTCATTCTCAATTTCTATATTTTTCTCGTTCCTCGTCACAGCAAATCGTCTATTCTCTCGTCATATTTTGAGATAATATGTAGGGAGTGTTCTGTTTTTAGTATTTCATTTGATATTCAATGCAGACAACAGCTTCGAGGAAAATTGTTCTCTTTTTTCAAGTTTTACGTAGGAAAAGAATCATGTATTCTTTCATCATGATTTTGTGATATTTTTAAACTGTTCTGTTTTTAAGTATTCTGTCAAAGAATGATTCGATATTTTAGATAACGACTCTGAGCCGAAAAAAAAACATACCAATCACATGTTTGTGTTCATAGCCAACGTTTGCCAAGAATTATTCAAATTTATTTGTTTCTCCCCGAGCATTCTGAGCGCGAATAAAATGCATGGTAGGTATTTGACAAACGTTGAATACCTCTCGCGTTCGATATTCTAGCGTTAGCCAAGCGTGCTTCCTGTGCACAGGAGCGCTAGCGCAGACTAGTCTCACGTGGGATTTCCAGCACCAATTGTAGCTCATTATAATCAGTGAGATGTGACTGGTCATTAGTTTATCCATAATTATTTTTTAGATTAGATATCACAAATTCAGACCATGTTTATTATGATGATGCTGAGTCCGGTGAGATAACCAACAGTCGACGACCCACCAATGATATGGTTACTTCTCTTATAAAAGAAAAGCACCTCTTGTGCAAATTCCCCCATTTATTTTCCTTCCAAATAGCTGCCCTCCTGATGCAGTGTCCGTTGTCACTGATCCCCGCTGATCGCCCTGGAGATCGCCATGGATCACCGCTGAGCGCGTCCACCACCCGACACCGTAGTCGAGGTCTGAATAAACATTCTTCGATTTTCAGCTGGGGCGAGAAAACCTTTGTCCCGCCGAGTTAGAAATTGTGAAGACTACAGGGGCGTTCAGTTTTTGTAAACACATTTTGGGTGGATAGACCTATGCATTCTATTCGATTAAATATCCATTTCCGTGGTGTGTATTGTTTTATAAATAAGAATGGTCGGCCATTTTGGAATCAACACAACAATTAAAATGTCCTCAATATATAGCGTACCCAACAAGTTAAAACGGTATGACACATTAGGAGACCAATCTTCATTAATAATAATGATAATAATATAAACTAAATTATACTTTACAAATGCTGCCCAAACTAAGCATTTGGTGATATACCTCCCATTCAAAAAAAGAAGGAAAAAGGGAAAGTTGGGGCATGTCTCTATACCAACATACCTCGCATGACTGACTTAACATAAATACACCTGGAGATATTTTATTTGGTATCATATTTTCAAATCTTCATGACGCGAGACATTCATATTTCATAGATAATCACCAAATTTCATATCTACCCTATTTTTTTTTACAGGAATACTATTGTGGGTGTTGGGTGTGTGACCTCTTAATCTTGCTCTCAGTGCAACTAGCTTATCACCCTCTCGAACATGACAATCACTATTATCCCCTTAGCCCCTCTGTCGTGTGATCCTTTACCCACTGTATCACCCCAAGGGGGTCCGATCCTGCACCCCCTCTGACCCTCTCAGCTTGAACTTTGTTCTCTTGAGGAGTCGTTGAAAGTGCCAATCAAATCTCGAATATGCCCATCAATATTTAGCCCCTGTACACATAATGTATCTGAGGGTGTTGAATAAAAACGTCGGAAGCACGGGATAAATCGGAGTCCTATCGAACATCACACTGATCACCTAAACTCTGGTGGTGTCTATTGAATGTCAGAAAAGGAACTATACCTGCACTTAACACGACAAACACAAGGTGTAAAATTTAACACCGAAACAGTGTTAATCATGTTCTACACTAACCGACTTGTAAAATAGCATTGATGCACTCGGCGAGTTAAATATAGAAATTCTACCAATTCTATAATATTCTACTATTTCTATAATATTCTACCATTTCTATAATATTCTACTATTTCTATAATATTTTACTATTTCTATAATATTACACGTTCAATTACAATTTTCATCATTATAATTATTATTGGTATTATTCGGCGGTTCAAAATAGTCAAACCAAATTCGTCAATGATGTTGTTCTAATCATAGCTTAGGTTTTGCAGTGTAGTGTCTAGAGAAGGGAACCATCACCACTGTGCTGTATGCACGTAGGATATATGAGCTCTATTTTTATAGTGGCACGTTATGTGGCACATTTTAAACTGCTTGGATTTTTTAGTCTTTACTTCACGGTTTCATCTAAACCTGAAATCAGTGTATTCCATTCTTCTTACCCCCCCCCCCCCCCCGCAAAAAAAGAGAACAAATACCCAAACCATAATTATCCTCGCCTCGAATAACTATCTGCTGAAGGACGTATACAAGGGAGACACAACCATACAATGTTCGTTTCATTCATGAACAATTAGATCATTATTGTCATCGCGTTTTAACGACCACTTTGTGCTCATCTTCAGATCATTCTATCGCGATGTCTATCAAGTCCCCCAATCATCCCGTTACCTTTTATTGATTGTGATTATTCATAGCTCCGTGCACCTATTCAAAGCGGCGCTTCGAAGATCAAGATCTCGTGCACTTATTAATTAGGAAGACCGACATGAATTAGTCTGCAACACCTGCCTGCCTATACGCTTTGTAAAAAAAGTGCAATAACCGAAATATTTCTCGGTTTTTCTTTTCTTCTCTTTTTTAAATTATTGATTGAAGGCCAGCTTTTACCATCGGCAAATCTGTGTTATTGTAGGATATACTGTATTATTATCCCTGATATAGGTAATCATTTACTGACACTAAAAATAACCCCATGAATTCTATATACTGCGTACCCAATTTAACCCCTTGGCGAATGTGGATATATTTCATGCAAAGGGATAAGGCCGGTTTACTAATAGATTAAATGTTGCTAACGACCGTATTTACGCGGTATTCAATGGAACTACAATACTTCCAATTTGCATAGATTATTTGTTACTATGTCGGGCAATCCTCGGGCAATCCTCGGGCAAGCTCACAGGTCGTCGAAGATAACCTTTTGTGTATAAAGAATGCATGAAATTGGCATCTATTAATAAACCCGCCTATTGATTTCGGAACGTGTGCTCGAACCTCACACCTTCTGCTTTACATGCTCATATTGTGAAAATTTCTCTATACAGTACCACCTTTCCAACATCACAGAGACTAAAAGCATCATTTTCCAAGATTTACAGCATGTTTTCTGAGAGATAATCCGGTTCTGAGTAATCCTTTCCGAGTACGGCTACGTGGTGAGCCATCAAACCCTAATCCCCTTAACAGCTTGAACCGTTTCTTAATCCCCTCGTAATCCCCTCAAATACTAATTAATGTTCCTCTCGGCTATTCCCTTGCAATTTCTTACCGCAGTTTCAAACGATAAAGAAAAGAAAATACCGTTGCGACTTTTTTATTTGTAGCCTGATTAATTTCCTTTATTGTTCGATTAGTCAATGCTTCTGTAGGTTTTATCCAATGAAATGATTGTTGGCTTCCGTCAGTTTAATTGATTGGTTCAAATTGGTTATCAAAACAGGCGATGTTTTGACGCTTGGAAACGCGATCGTTTAGTTTGACCCATTTTTTTTTGGAGGGGGGGGGGGTGTTGGTGGGGATGTGTTTCGTTTATTTACCTGTCTTCATGAAGTTATTTTAGGTAGCTCTACGAGTTAAAGGGGAATTACACCCAGACAATAATGTACTGTCAGTAAATGAAGAAAAATCAGATGAACAAACTGTGAAAATTTGAGCAAAATTGGATAATTCGCTCAAAAGTTATGAATTTTCAAAGTCATCATTTTCACCTATGCTGGGCATCCTTGAAATGGCATGTGTATAGCTAATTAGCATAATCTGTGATATCATACATGGAGAACTCCTCATTCACTTTGCATATGAATTTATTGAAAATGGATCAATATCATATTTCAAATGATGAATCAACCCCGTTCTTTCTGGAATGCTTGCACAATTGATGTGGCTATAATATATTTAACCGAAGAAACAAAATTTTGTCTACTTTTCTGGAGAAAGAGGAAAATGTGAAATGTTGTGTACAAAGCGAATGGAGAGTTCTCCATGTTGGCAGCCATTTTGTGCCTGTACGTTTGTCAATTTAAGGAGCCCATGAGAGTGTAAATCAAAACTTAAAAAATTCATAACTTTCGAATGGATTATCCGATTTTGCTCAAATTTTCACAGTTTATTCATCTTATTTTTCTTCATTTAATGATAACAATTCAATCTCTGAGTGTAGTTCCCCTTTAAGTATTTTACCACACCCCCTCCCCGTTCACCTCCCCCTTACTTTTGTGACATGAAAAGTGTTGAGGCCTGAACATTGCTATACATATTTGGAAATATTATTTTGACAGGTTTTTGCAGTTCATAATCTGAGCCATACCTTTTATGAAGAAATATGGTTTCATATTGTCATGTATTGATTTTTTTTCTTCAACGCAATGCGTGCGATCGCGGTTGAGCACTTTGATTTTGGCGTTCAGAATCCTAATAATGTGTCGATGGTGATCGTGAATCACACATGCCAATCGATCACAATTCTCTCTTTCCATAAATCAATTTTGAGCGAACAAATTACTTTGTATGGTTTTCTTACCAATAACCCCCGGAGAAAACGCCGAGGCTTTTTTTTTTTGTCTTGCACTTTTGGACTATCGTTAAAAAGTCTGTTTATTAAAAGTAATTATCGGACGCTGAAATTAGAGATTCTGTATGGTCTGAGAGACGGCCAGAGGGGAGCTTTTTGTTGGTGTTTTCTCGAATATTTTCCTTGGAGATTTGGATCTGGGATTATGATTTTGTGGCTTCAGTTCGATATTTATGAGTGGCATTTATTATCGCGGCTAGGTTATCTTGGGAAGGTGTGAACTAGAAGACCAGCGCACGAAAGGTAGAGGGATAACAATGGGCTTGGCTCTAGGCTTGTGTGAAAAAAACATTTCGGTGAGGCTCTGCAATAGTAATCAATAGAGGAGTGTGGTTTTGTATGGAAGGAGGCTATTATGGGACTCCTTTTAGTGATTGGCCTTTGCAAAGCTTGAGCCCTATAGAAAGCATTTCACAAGTCCGCTATTCATCTCCCAACCTCGTCTTTTCATCGCGAAATTTGCACAATTTACGGGGACAAACGCCGCTGATTTTGTATTCAGCGGCGCTGAGCCGAGTGGTAAACTTTGACTATAGAAAAGAAGATGAGAAAATAGAAAAAGAGGGGGTTGTGTGTGTTGAGAGGTAAATTGAATAAAAATGCATTGAGCGAACGTGCTTTACAAGTTGGCTTCGTTTGTGCACTCGAGCGAACTGACCAATCGTGGAGCGCTATGCGGTGTGTTTATGGCGGAGAGGGGTACGGTGACAGCTGGATAGTGCCTCCCCGCGGGCTCGCTCCTGCCGCATCAAGCGAAGCCACTCCGTAGCGAAGTCAGTTCACAATTGTCGATCCTCGGAGAAAACACGCGATACAGCATTCCAGCTATGCCATGCCATCTCGCGCACTGACATCGGTGCTATTTCCACATCACATTAATCATAATCGCGGGCTGAGCGCCGGTGAGGTGGGAGAGCGTTGCCAGCCAGGAATCAAGTCATTCACGCACTGCCCATGATCGGTTCTGACGTGGACAATATACTGGGATTATATACTCGACGACGAGAATTTATACCCGCGCTGCTCGAGAGAGACGGGTGGGAAGAGTTATAAGAGGCAGTTTGGGGATCACACATCTGATTATCATACGCTCAGCATCCATCCATCGCCTGTACACAAACGCAGCGCTTCCCGCGTAGACTCTCACATCACCTCCGCTCGCACAACCATCACAATGTGATCTATCTCATCGTTTATTCGCCATCATCATCTCCCGAAAATATTCATCTCCGTACCGTCAAAGTGCCAAAACTAAGACATCTTTCAAGTATGACTTATCCTAGACTATGTTCGTCCTTTTCACCCCATCCAGAGCAACTCGCCTAGCGGATACCTGTGCTACGGCTAGCACGCCAGCAGCACATACATGGAAGGGAATGGGGAGACGTAGAGCGGCTACTTGCAGTAGGTCTAAACTCCTGCCGCCTGCATCACTGGCAGCTCTTATACTACAAATCGCCGTCTTCACAGCTCTCATCTCAAAAGGTAAGATATCTTTTCATTATTTCTATCAATTAAATGATCATTATAAATGTATCCATTGTGTAAATTAACACCCATTAGCAAAAATGGCTGCAAATACTATGTACAGTTTGTTAAAAGCATATGATGACCACCACTGTTACTCTGTGATAAACATATATGTTGAAGAAAAATATATATATCAGGGTGACGACTATATAGTTCAAGCATTATATACTTTCAATGATAAATAGTCAGTGAATTTGGAATGGAAGTATAACAAGTTCATACGCATCATTAATAAGTTGAAAGCTTATCCACGTTATTGTATATTATTTATTTATACTTTCACCACGTTTATATCATTGCTGTCACGAATATTATCATCGTAATATTTGCTGGTGAATCACCAGTTTGTAAGATGATAACCAAGTTTCTCTTTCACAATTATTGTAAATTCATATCGTAAAATGTTTCTATGGGAAGTTTTTGTTGTTCATGAGTTTAGGTATATAATGATATGAGTTCGTGTTTATGACTATAAAATATGAATAACACATTAGTAAAAATATGGTGGGTATCACTGAATAAAAAAAGAGGAAAAGCAGACAAGTAACGTCCATGTCAATGATCTTTCTCGGACAACCAACTACCAAGTAGATATCAAACTGGATGCTAAAGTGAGAAATATATATTTTTGAAATGTTTCCTCCATGAATAGGGACCATAATGGAAAAAAAACATACGTTTCTCGCTATGAATATGACATCATTTTCATGTTTCATTCTTGTTTCGACAGTTTGCTGTCTACCATACTACGAATATAATAAACTGCAGTGACGATAAACACTGTCATAATCCTGGCAAAATCGGGATGGTTGGTTCATTGCAGTATAATTATCATGCAATATGCTATGCCCCAAATCATAAATCCCATAGATTTTGACTTAAGCTCTTCATTATTAAACCGAGGCAATCAACTACCTTTGCTGCTCATTCGTAATCGTTTTATTTGGTGGGTTCAGCTCAGGAAAGTTGAAACAAGCAAAGTTCAAATGTGGGTTATGTTCCTATTCACAATCCCCGTAGGGTGCAAAAACCAACAAAATCCAATATAGTCTTATCAGCATTTGAATTGGTATTTTCGTCTTAATCATGCCTCATCACAATACCAAAAAAAGCATCGCAAATACGAGCAAAGAGCCAGAGAATTAAAATAAATTTGCCCCAAACAGATATGTGTTTGCATCGGGTAAACAATCGTGATGAGTTTTTGTGCCTTTCAGCATAAATTTCCTGCCAACGCCTTCTCTCATTTTGCTCCAGTTCATACCTGCATTTCTTTGTCCCGAATTGTATGTGAGAACTGTTTCCATCTAATCTTATCTTTCATCTCAAAAGTCATCAAGGATTTGCTCATCCCTTGTTAAATGTAGATATTTTAGTACTCAATATCAAGATTGAGAGAATCATTGATCTCGTGCGCGGAGTAAATGGTCTGTATATCCTATAGTGTAATAAAAATGATAATTCTATTATTCGTTAACCCTCGAATATGTAGCCGCAACCATTATCTCCTGACCCTATCTATTCAATTTACTGAAGTTCCTTCCTTTACACATTTCCATTTTGGTTTTTTATATATTATATTTTGATTGTGTTGCGTGTATGCTTGATTGAATATTTGAATTGAACAGCCCGTTGTGATATCAAAATTTTGCGATTATCCTAGTTGATTGAGGTTTTGGTGGGAACAATACGAGCCTCTTGTGTAGTTTGGGACTGGGTAATAGGACCCATTGTTATCCTTCTAGTGGCTTTTGACGCACTACATTGCCAGTAATAATTATCAAGGCCGTTCCTGCTTTGTAGTGCTCTTTTTCCAGACTACCTAATTTCTATAGCAGTGAGTGGCATGTAACTTTTATCCCCCAAACCAGGAAAATGTTCCCAATTTTATGTTATGGGAGGCAAAATAAACAGCTCTTGCAGAGATTCGAGAGTGTCAAAAATTCCGCAATCGATTTGCCCCTCGTTTATACACCCGCGCTACTTTTCATTCCCGTAACGGATCATTTACAAAATATTAAATTAAAATGAATTATATTCATTTAAATCGCAGCCTCGCTTTTTGTGAGGTAATTGATTTAGCTCATATATTGCTCTCGTTAGCTCACATCCCTCAAATGAAATATTAACCGTCACGCAGTAAGTATATAGTTTCGACTGACGCAATAAAATGGTATTTCGGCGTGTTTGTCAAGCAGCAAGGTTACAATTATCCCATTTCACAGCTCGACAAGGACTTCTCATTTGTTGATCAAATAGAGTGATATTGTATTTGTGTTTGAACCCTTGATTCAGCACATTTAGATTTAATTCTCTTCACTGGGTATAACTGGCACCGGGGGTATGGAGATCTTGTATTGGGTTGCAATAACATTGTTCGTTGTGAAGTGGCAGGAATATCGTGAAGTATTCGTGATTTAGGCAAGGTTATGCAAACGGTTTAAACCCTCGTGTAGTTTGCATTCATATTTCAAACATGACCATGGACTGAGACGTTGTTCAAAGAAGTTTATTTCTGAAAACTATTGAAATATTGGTTTCCAAATTTATTTTTAGGCACACTGAAAGTGTATATTTATAATCATGGAGGCGTATATTGAATCAACGTTTACCGAGAGAGAACTTTGGAATTAGACAATTATAAATGAACAAAATGTTTTGATGCTCATAAAATCATGCTTTGTGTACTAGTTTAATGCTCATAAAGTAATACTATGCAATTGATTTATGATCTGGTTTCGATAAAATTGATACTGATCCTGTGAAATTGAATCTCGAGATAAGGAACCCAAAAGTGCAAGTATATGTACAACTACAAGTACATTGTCAATGAAACCAGTACCAGTGAAGATTCTGCTGGTACAATGTTTGCTAATTCTATACCAAGCTGCTATGGTATAAAGACTGTTGAAAGAGTGATTTATAGCACACTAGGGGAGGATCGAAATGTGTATCTATGGCCTTTTAAAGAGCCTCTAAGGGGAGGGGGGGTCAAAATAATTTGTTCAATTTTCGGATAACCTGTAACAAGATTAAACTAGTATTAAGGAAAATAATAAGGGACTCTTCATCCTAAAAGTAAACAGAAATCTAGTAATCATGATAAACAAAGATGATAATAATATTTAAAACTACTACTAAGACAACTATTACTACTTTTACAACTAATGATGATTATGATATAACAACAATGATATCAATAATAACAAGAATGATAACAATAATTATAAGCATAAATCCAATCAATCGTTTTCTTTTGTAACGGCGCAAAAATAACAGCATAAAAGAGGGGTGTGTCAATTTAGGAATGTTGGCCCTCTTGGCACACTTCTCAATCCACGTCTTTTTCTTTTTCTACTAAACTATATAAACCACTTGTTGTTTCGACCATGTTTCGATCATGTCTCCCTTTAAATAATTTTCCTCGAGCCTCTCCTCGATGATCCAGTTTACGAGCTGCCAAGCGCGATGTAAATACTGATGCTGCTTCCAAGGTTGAGCTCATATAAAATCGCCCTACTGATGTCCAGTATTGCGCCAGATATCCAGGACATTCATCAAATATTGAGAGGGCGATTCTAGGGGTCAATTTGTGCCTTCTATACCGATTCCATCAAGGCCGCCTAAATTACCATTCCTCAGTCCTTTCACGTCAGAAAATGTTGATGGGCACTGCGGGGTGTATGAAAATGGGGAGGGGTGTCTGCGAAATACAGACATTCCAATTCAATTGCTTGCTCTTGATGGCAGCTGATTAATACGTAATTGAATCGAATGACCAGTAGATGACCAAAAGTATTTCTTTAGACGTACTAGTAACAATATTGGTTTTAAAATAACATTGCCATAACGATGGAATATCTCTTATGTTTTTCTATAAATTATATGGTTTATCGAGCTTTTATTTAATTCAGTATGCATTGCATAATTTACCATTTATCAAAGGCCATTTACATTGTCAGGTTAGATTGTTGTAAAAAGTTCCATGCCCCAGTTTCAAAACGACTGTGCAGCTACATTTTGGAATATAGTTCGAGTTTTTGCCAATGTTTTACTCCCTGATTCATCCATATTGCCATCACTCTTTTTGCTAAGCCACTGTTACAAGCCACAGTGCGAAGAAATGTTAATTAGATGAATACTTCATTTCTATTGTAATGTTGAAGGGCTGTTATGGATAATCGGTATAATACCATTCTTGATAGATCAAAGAATCACTCGTACATTGTGGCTCCTCCTACAGTACACTATCTGCATATTTTTTTCTAGGTGATACCCCAGTGAGCCAGATTGTCTCCACCAGATTTTTTTTTTAATGATCAGCACGTCATCACAAGATCTTCGCTCATAGCATCTGCGATGGAAATTTCGCAACGTTGGATTCGATGTGCATGTAGGAATCGTTTTTTTTTTATTATCAGTTCTATGCTTTATAGAAATTAATGTATTTTTTCCTTTTCTTTTCTTTTGTACAGTATATTCTGGTTGTGATATCCTGTGGTGTTCGTACCAGTACGAGGCGGATACGGACCCTTTGGATCCAGGTCCATCCCCAGACTTTTGCCGTGCCTTGCAGAGGTACCAGCGCTGCGTGGACAGAATATCACCGGGATCGTGTCGGGGCGATCTCCACTACCATTCCACAAAGACAGTCATCCCCGATCTGCAGAGGAATTACGATTGCGCGAGAGTGCTTCGGGAAGTGAATAACCCAAGTCCAACAACAGCTCCAGAAACTGCAACGCAGTCGTCGTCTTCAAACGGCGACGGCAACGACAGTGATTCGCCGAACAACGGCGGGAAAAGGCCGCGTCCAGGACGACCACCGTACTACCCGGATATTCTATCGGACGCCCCTGAAACGGGAGGATCACAGAAGTGCCAGTATTCTGGATCTAGGAACTTCAGACACTGTGGACTGTTTGGAGACCCACACTTGAGAACGTTTGAGGATTTGTTTCAGACTTGTAAAGTGGTCGGAGCGTGGCCTTTACTCTACAACGATTACTTGACGGCCCAGGTTACAAACGTGCCATTGGTCCATGGTTCTGGAGCCACAGCTACAAATAAGGTTAGTATAATCATGCCCTGCATGTCCTATTGTTTCGTTAATCCCTGTCACAAAATAGCCCCGATTCAACACGACTCTTTTTCCAGGGTTTGTTTCATAATGCTGTTCATACATCTTCACACGACCCCACCCCACGAACGACTGTTCAACCTTTGCCACATGCGATTCAGCACTAGGGGTTGCCATTGAATGCAAGAAAGGGTCACCAGTCTTTCGCACCTCTACGAACAGCTTTATGAAACACAACTCGGGACTTGACTGGGTGAACTATGACAAGAATCATGTTGAGTTGTGTTGAATCGGTCTCTATGTGACCGGGGATTTACATCAGAGATTTTCGTTTCATAACTCCCTTTCAAAATTTATTGACTGTCAAAATGTCAATAAAAATTCCTAACATTGCTAGAATACCACAAATGAAGTGTGAAATTGATAAGAACTCGTGGAGTCTTAGAATAATTTATTCTGTGTTTTCAGGAAATTTTTGTGAAGCAAAATAGTCATCCTTTGCAGGGGAATCCAGACAGAGCATGAATTTAAATCATTTAAACAATATCTAAAATTTGATGTTGATGAAAGTTAGGAAGTTTCTAGAAAGTTCTAATTATCCCTGTTAGAGATATTTGAGCTGGTAACTTTGTAATCATCTGTGACATCATATCGGACATCTCTCTAAGGCTAGTTCTTTTGTCCATTTTATTGTATAATTGTATAAAAAATTGCCACATCAATTCTGCTAGAAACACTAAAAGGATCAATATGCACAAATCTGAATTCAATCTTTTTTGGGGCAATTGTTAGTCGAACGGGATTGAGAGTGGTCTGATGTCATATAGATGTTGCCAAAGTTGCCAACTGGATGATCTTTCCAATGATTATTAAAATGGGGATTTCCAAAACTTTAGAAAATGTACATGTATATGCTAGTGGTTAAAGAAGTCATTCTGTCCATCAGAGGGTTTGTTGGAAGATATCGTGCTTCCTTCACACTCTTTTTGATACATTCATATGATGTTCGAGATGCTAACCGTTCCAGTTGAACGGTCCATTGAAGTGTATCTTCAATGTTAATTCAAGACTCCCACCACCATTGAAAGGTTGAGGGTATGTCTCCATGACCATTTTGCTATGTTGTCTCTCACAATCATTTATTTATCAACCTTTTAGTTATTCACATATTAATTTCTACCTCTTGCGAATTTTCGAACAGTTGGCATCTCTGTATTATGTTATGTTCCCCTGTCCACCCACCGTTCTGGACAAACAAACTCCAAAAGTCCACACACACATCGAGTTTGCATATGCT
This sequence comes from Temnopleurus reevesii, assembly GCA_036244855.1. NCBI lineage: Eukaryota > Metazoa > Echinodermata > Echinoidea > Temnopleuroida > Temnopleuridae > Temnopleurus > Temnopleurus reevesii. The sequence goes on from BQKZ01002070.1 coordinate 57,649, forward strand.
TGTGTACTTTGCAACAAAGCTATCGTGGGAGATCTACGGCGTATTTGTTTTCCATTAACGCGAACAGCCCAGAATTCGTAGAGAACAAAAACAAACAACGGGCTCGATGTAAACAGTAGATGCAAATGTCCTGAGTCCATTTGTAAATACTTTCAGGCAACATACACACCCATGGAATGAGATAGATGGAATGGTGTGTAGCCAGCGAAGTAAGTGGAGCCAGTTGATGTGATGTGAGTTGGAACAGGCTGCGATGTCACGTTACATTAGTTTGCACCAATACACTCTCCAAATGGTCGATTTCATGAAATGGCGGTCTTCTTGCTTTGTTTTTGCAAGGAGATCTCCTTGGTTTTTGTTTGCACTCGATGGCAACACATATTCATTGGTTATCTTTCGTTGCAATGCAGTAATTTGAGATGATTCTTTTGTCCTCTTTTAGAAACCATGGTCAAATTATGTTGCAACTTGTCAAAATATTACTTTGCCACATATTTCAGGGGTAATTTGATTTTCATATTTGACTACATAATAAGTAGCTCGTTTGGGAACCGAGTTCACAAAGTATACCACTCTGTCCCGTGTTTTGCTATGAGTCTACCAATTCAGTAGTTGGATTTATATTCTTAGACACTTCATTTTATAGCGTGTTCTAATCTATTATTACCAGCCTCTGTTTCCGCCTTTTCTCCCTCTCTTTCAATTGAAACGTCAGGATGTGCCAAGGGTGAACTCCCAAATCCCCATCATTCCTTTTTCTGACACGTCCAACAAAAATGTTATGCTATTAGTTCTGGTCTGTTCACTGAGGTGGTTTTAACCTTCCCTTCTCTATTATCCCACCACTTCTTTTCTTTTCCATTGGACAAATATCACCCACCGTCTTGGGTACACAGAGGAAGCCTGGCGAGTTTTATTCTCCAACTTTATGAAGAAGAAGAAAAAAGGTCTCTCTGAAGGTTTCTACTGCTTGGGGTTTCCATTGTAGGGTTTGTGTGGAGTATTGGGTGTGCTTTTGGCTTACGCTCGGCTACCCTTCAAAGCCCTAAACTCCCGGCGGGGGCAAGTCCTGATGTCGCCTTACCCGTTTGTACTGGCCTGCCTTGAATACAGGGCAGCTGTTTACTTGCGACCCGTTCTTTCACCATGCTCTCCTTCTCTATCTATTCACGCTAAGAAACTCACAAGAAACCCCCTATGGCTGACCTACAAAAGCTTCCAATGAATTCAGAAATTCTTCCCCATTTTGCTGATCCATATCTGTGACATCTTTTATTCACTACTGGGTCAATCTTAGGTTCATTTTGTGGAGCTGCATTGTCAAGAGAACACAGTAGTTTTGGATGAATTTTTGCATTGCATATTTTACCTCAATTCAATTCAATATTCCCATAGCTGTCGGTAAACCTTTCAGGCAGTTGTGATAAGATAAATTGAAGGCAGTTTCATTATAATCCATTATTATTCCAACACATTTGGTTGAGCCGTTCATTGTGTGTCGGCCTACATTTGAAGCGTGTATTTTTCTCGATCTACCGCACAGTTATTACGATTTTGAATGGTTATGTCCTTGGAGGTAATATAAATAGTCAATGAAAATCTAAATTCCACACTTTTCTATAATATGAAAACAAAGAGTTTGTGCGGCTTTTGAAGTAAGCATATGCTTCTTTGGAAATACAAATGCATGTATCATTCAGAATAACGAAATCCCGTCGCAATTCTAACGACGAATTGATAAGTGGGCCTACATTTATGAAAACTTGATATTTGAATGTTTCCCCCATTGGACAACACCATGTTTTCGCCTCCAGCAATTTAGATCGTAACACCGTCCTCACCCAGAGTGCATAAACCCATTTGGTCGCATTGGGCAATACATTAGGTGCGGAAATCGATATGTGCCCGTCATTATAAAGCCATTTCTAATCGAAGTTCACTTAGTACGAAGCAAGGGGAATTTCGATTTGTTGGATGTGGGGTAAAACTGCGTTTTGCCTATGATTGAATGGATGGGTGGGGGAAAGCGATCAATAACGACCCTGGGTAGACACGTAATTATGAATGACGGACAGCCTCCACGCACAATAAGTGGAAGTAGCCGTTTAGGATTATGTGAGGAGGGATTTTAGATTCATGATTGTACCATTGTGTGGTTGCCACTGTAATGTTCGAGGTTGGAGAGGTCGGGTTGTTTTCCTCTACATAAATTACATGATCATGTATTTTAGAGTTGGGTCAATTTAGGGCAGGCAATCCATTCCAAATTATAATTTGCTGCAGAATGACTCATGATTAGATGCGTTTGAGATCAAATCGCTTGAGTGAAACCAGTTTACATTAATTGTATATAAGTTATGGGCCTAATTTATTTACCCCTACTCCGGACCTAATGGAATTTCCGTGAGCATTTTTCACGATTGAGATCTAAGGATGTGATCTTATCATAACACGGTTTTACACCAATTACAGTGTAGCAGGCTACACCAAAATATTCAGAAGTCACAATGTTGGGAAAGAGTAATTGAAAACAAATGTCTATAGTTCCTTTTACATGCTAGATTATTCATATTTTGTTTCTACCTAAGCAATATGTTTCTATCTGAGCTATGTTTCTACACAATTACACTGGCAGATCTATACTCTTTCGGGGAAAGGGGGGGGGGGTCTCTGGATTCCATTCAATAATTTTTGGCAAATTTTCGGAGGGAGGAAGAGAAGAAATTATTGGACCACACCGCCTCGCTTTACCTCGTAACTCTAGCCACGCCATCCCGTAGTTCTCGCCTGGTAGTTAATTTATACAGCCAGGGGATCAGACCATGCAGCCCTCTCCAGCTTGGCGAAAATGATGATGGCAATAAAGATGGTTGAAAGTGGAGCCAATTGCCCAATTCACATGTGAAGTTTATGTCCGTGACACATGGAAAGCTGTAGAGTATCAGTATTTGGCAATCTATACAGAAAAAATGGCATTTTCGTCCGTCTTGACGAATTTTACCCTGGCACTCTCGTGAGAATATTACCTCCAGAATTCACATTTTAAATATCATGAGCATCGATTTTACGCCAAGGAGGCTCTGCGAAAATGAATCTTTCAAATTCAGTTTTAATTGCACATAAAGGGTATCAATGACTATTCCCGCAAGTTTCTCTAAATCAAAGATGAAAAAAAAACCTCCAAAATTACCTGATTGTTCTTATCATCTCCCTGGTTACTGATCACTTTCCGTGGATCGGTGCTCTTTCCAGAATCCATGCAGGCCTACCTGTATATGCCTACATGGGACTACATGCACATGAAGTTCCAAAAGGGGGTCTAGCAAACTAAAAACAGACGGCGAAAGGTTGAAAAAGGAGAAGTGGACGTCGTTAAAAACCAACATGACGACCTCGAGATGTCAACATGCCCCAGAGGTTGTAAAATTCCAATCGACCTGAGCATGATTCGGGTCATGACCTCTTACTGTTTAAAGGGGGCGGCGACGACGTTCTAGTAAAGAAAATTGGTCCGCCGCGGATTGTTGTAATCATTTTCCACGGGGAATGTATAAAGCGTTGTTTCTAAATTGCGTCCATTTTTAGGCCATCTCGGTTTTGGACTAAAATCTTTGATTTCCATAAACCTTCAACTTCTCAACTTGGAACAAATGGGGGTAGACAATGAAAAAAGGTTGGATTTTTTTTAAAAATGAATGATAAGGTTGTAATTATTGTAGGGAGTACATACATTTGTATCTTCGTGAATGTTGTGATACAAGCACGTTAAATAATTTGGGGATATTGTGATAGAAAACAGTAAACAAATCTTCCAATCTGAAATCTAAGGAGAAGGCATGGGCAAAATGAAGGTGTCCTAAAAAAACGAGGCCAATTGGAATATGAAGAGCAATTTGCCATGCAGATTAGGCGGATATTAGATGCGAATTATGCGTGGAGAATCGAATACGTTTCGTTCCGAGCGCTCCTTCGTGCATCTACTAGTATCCTATCCGGAGGGTTGTGATCTATCAAAATAGGACGTGATTTATTTATGCAGCTCCTTTTAGAATTGCCTGCAATATATTCAGAAGGAGGAAAGGGCAATATAATTTAAACCATCGAATAAAAATAACCATACCTCCCTCGAACACAATCTTCACACTCCGATATCTTTTTTTCTTTGCCTCATACGAGATTTTGTTGAAAAAGAACATTGAACAATTCATTGAAGAAATCGAATCAACAAACAACCAGATTCTCACTTCGATATGATGATAATTGTAATCTTGGATGTTTGAATTTATTTTATACCCAGGTTCGATTTAATTTACAATTAATGTGGGGAAACAATAAAAACGAATATTCCTTCATTATTTGCTCTATGCTTTGCACAATGATGTGAAAATTTGATTTAATAAATCAATATCGAATTATTTGATCTGTCAGACATGATCGACAGTGTTTCATGTTTTCAAGTGTGGGAAGAATATTTTCGCGCCGATCCCACGTGCATTATTGTCTCTGCCCGTTCCAATCGACCGCCTCTGAATGAGCATAATTATGTTCACGTTTCATTGATGACAATTAAGCTATAAACCTGTCAATTATCACTATGAGACAATTGAATGTCAATAATTCGGCTCGATGCGCCGTGAAAATGATCGGAGCATGTCGCATAGTTGACAGTTAGCTAATAGCAATGGAAATGGAATGTGAATTTGATAATCATATGCTTTATTTCTTATTATTAACCACTGTTCTAATTCACCACATCTGGACAACATTCAAGGATATATTATTGTCATAAATTATATTGCTGATTCATTATTTTTATTAATTTTTACATCGGTATATTGGTCGTAATTTATGTAATGCTTAGGTAATATTTGCGTATCATCCCTGGATGTTCGCGCTCCAGGTAACCGAAACCCATTGTATGTGGTACACCTGGAAATCATTCAAGTGGGGGCAATTTTATGATCTGTTGTCATGTTTGTTTTGTTGTATGATTAACTTTCCTTTCAATTCTGATTACCGTCTGGCTTTATTTCTTGCTTCGAAACAGGATTCATTTCATCCTGTTTAGTATGACTTCACAATTATGTGGGCTGTCTTTTGTATTACAAGTATTTATTAGCATTTCACTTTGGTGATTGCAAATAATCCTGACAGATCTAACAGATATGAATGGGAAATCATTAGCTCGGATGTGATATCTCTTCGCCACCAAACTTTGTGTAATACTACAGCATATCAGTACTACATAATTCCTCGATACGACCATAAGCGTATCGGAGTGGTATGTCTATGGTATATGACTCAATATTTTAGGGCCTTGTACATGATCACCAATGCCATATCTCTCGTTTGTGCGCTAGGTCTGTGGGTTGTCACCTTTCCAAATGCATCAAGGTAAACAAACATGGATGGTGCAGAAAGACCTCCACCGCTCCCCGCCTTCCATTGGCCATGTCACCTCGTTCGCACATTCCTATTCACAAGAAAAATAATATTCTATTTGTTCCCCAAACTTGTTCAGGATATTATTGACGATATTAAACTCATGGGCAGGCCTGTAGTGAACTTACAAACCACAACTAGTTGTATGGTATTGTAAGGACTATTTGATTGTGTTTATGGAATTGGGAGGTTGGGTTTCGGTAGCCATGTATATGTATAATTTATGATTGAACGTAAATATCATGTCTCGATTTGGGGTAGTATTACCCATGAATATGGACTATTTCACGGATTGAATTTCTTTTTCTTCTTTTCGTATCTAGATGCCCACAGTTGTGGGTATTTATGATTGAAGTTTTCCCCCTTTGCTTCTTTAGTCCCATGTGCTTAGTTTACGGAAGGCACTTCTTATATACTGAATGAACATTATAATAATGTAATTCACACGATTCTAGCCGAAGAAAGCTTTTATAGTGATGGATGTACAAGTACAGTTCAAGGGGAGGGATGCACTATATATGGGGCCCTTAACATAAAAGAGATACAATCCCTTTTGCGATCAATCGCAAACTTTAGTACATGCATGATTTCCCTTAGACTTGCGATTGATATCAATCGTACGATTGAAGGGAAATATTAATGTTACGAGGCCCAGGTCGTTGTGATTTAGGCTGTTAGAACATCTGCGACGACGTGTCATGTCTCTGTGGCTTGTTGCTAAGCAACGGAAGAGCATAGAGGAGGAGCCCGCTGTGAGCCCGTCAGGTTGAGTGGAGGAGGAGAGTAGGATGAGGCCAAGGATCTTTTTAAAGGAATCAAATAGCTTCTGATTTTTTTCCTCTTTGAACTTGTTGATTTGGAACACAACATGGTTAATCGTTTTTCGGTTTAATTGCAAATTATGTACTATATAGGCTTCCCCTTATTGCAGACCATGCTCGCATCCATTGACAGCTTTTGCCTAAATTTTGCCTATATTCGGAGTAAAAGATATTAATTTTCTGCTTCATTGGCCACTTCTCGACAAAAGGGTCACTCTACCTACCAAAAGACCTGGTATGATGAGTCCCAAGTAAAGACCAGGGATCATCCAAATGCCTTCGGATGTCTTCTTCGGAGTGGTGCCATCTCTAAACTAAGGTTGTCGTACTCTTGATACCTGTGACTGTGTAGGGTAAATAAAACAAAACATCATGCACTGCTGAGTGTCAGTGCGAGCATGAACGTTTCGGGGGTCCATGGAGCAAGTATGTCCACATGGAAATGTTCAAATATTTTTTTTGTCCAGGTATAAATATAATTCTTCTGATTCACAATGATCAATTTCTCAAGGAATCCTTTAATAATTTTGATGAGTGACCCATCTCTTTAGCCTTGGTAACCTCATCATTACCCCGCCGAGTTCGGCGCGCAGCATCCTGCTGGGATGACCCCTCGATCCTGGAAGAGGCTTCTTGGAGTGATGGGGTAGGATAATGGTGATGTTGAGCGCTTTAACCACAAACAAGCCGAGTTCAACGGAAATGAAACGATCAACCAACATCAATTTCAAGTTTGAAGAGTGCTATCGCAAAACGAATCAAGCGCCATTTTGAAAGTACTCAAGAATCTTGACCTATGATGTGGTGCATGAAATGTTACTTGTAGAACACAGGGTCTGTGTAGCCTTTGTTGACAAAGAGATGCCAAAATAGAACTTGTCTTTGGTTTTACGGAGGAGCTTCGTTGTCATTCTGGGTCAGATATTTCTGATGATTGATAATTATATTGATGATTATATATTTTTCCTTCACTTTTATTCTCTTTAATTCTTCACATTATTTCAAAAGATATTTGGCGTGGAACTTAGCTCAGGACACATTTTATACCTGTATAAGTCTACACTCAGAGCAGGGAGTTGGGATTTTAGTCTCCCTGCTCAGGGGAAAGTCTTCATCCGTCTGTAGCTCGGTGTGAGGAGGGATATTGATCGATTCTTTGCAACACTTTCAACCTTGTCCACAAAATTGTAAAGATTCTTTCGATTTTCAATGTTTATATGGCACTTAACAAATTTATAACTACCAGCATTGCATGCTACCAGTGTCAAAATAGTTTACGTGCGTATTTAAATTGCTGATGAAACATAACTCAAATGCAATATTTCACAATTCTTCCCAGTCTCTTCCCTTCCATTGTTTGTGCAACACACGCATCATTGAAATCATATACAACCAAAAGTAGTTCTGCCATTCTGCGTTTTGATCACGAAGAATACCAGTGCATATATAGTTTTCTAGAACGATGAATGATACTTGGCCTTTCAGCCGTGATAATCCATCGACAATAGCCAGGCATTTTGCTATCTATGCGCAATGTCATAGACGATGAGTTATGGGATTTGCATGAATGGAAGCAGAGATAAAAGAATCGATTTGCGAGTGCCACGGGGCAATCGCGACAAAATAAAGACAAAATCCAACAATTGACATTTTTGATATCATGATATTCCACTCGTAGTAAGTTTGAAGTTTCATCAGCAATGTTTACGGAATGCTGTACATGTTATGGTTGTAAGCTTGGTCTATGCATGGAATTAGAAACGTTTCTAATTTCATGGTCCATGTTTTGAGACTGATGTGATACCAAGTAGGTGAGATGGGTGACCCCTTATGACCCTAAACCATTCCTCTTCCTTTCCAAGAGAAAAACTACTTATGAACAAAGTATTCAACCAATATCCAAAGGCTTCATCTTTGTAAAAAGAATTGACCCGATTTTACGCGAAATGTTCTCGGGGCAGATATCTTACAAATGCAGTCGACTATGCTCGCCATGTTTCGGCTTTTTTTTTTAGAACATGAACTGCCGATGGAAACTATTACATTGATTATTTATTCTGCGTCATCGGTCTTATCCCTTCGTAATTCAAGCAAGTTAAACTGAAAGGATATCAAATTTAAACGAGGAGAACCCTAGAGTGCGCGCAAATTACGAGCCAAATAATTGATTGGATATTGAAGATGGAATGCTGCCCCCATGAACAATCGGTCGAACATTCGCAAATACAAACATTCATGGATTGTTCACTCTTTCTAGTTTTAAATTCAGGGCTTACAGCGAATGCTTCGAGTATTGTGCATGTATGGTTTTCTGGCGACAGCATTTCACCTCTGTGTGCAACAAAAGAGCAGGATATAAATAGGCCTTTTGGTGTAACGACCTTAGAACGATTCTGGAAATTGGAAAGAAATCGTTCAAGGGATAATTTCAATCAACAATTGTAAGGTTTCCTGAGGATCAGTCGAAACTGAAGGTTATGCAGTGAATGCAGTTCTATGTATGGGACTGAAGAATAAATATCGCCTGTTTTATTGAATGTTGGGGCTATGAAATCAGCTTATATTTATTTCCCAGATCATAACAGAATCAGATCTTGTGTTCACATATCAAAGTTTTGATGAAGAAAGCATATTATAAGTAAAACTTTACAGCTGTCCCGCGGAAGTTTTCAATGATACATTGTTTCCCCCTAAAATATTTTAGTTTGTTAATGATCGATTTAAGCGAATCGTGTTGTTATCATTTTCTTGTCTCCAGCCAGAAAAAAAAACTGATCGGCGTCCTCAGAACATCAATACTTGATTATCATAATCGAGGATTGTTTTATGCCCTCATTAATATTCCATCTAATAACTCTCAACACAATATAGAATATCACTGCGAACACCCTAGTCCCGTACATAGACTTTTGACGTATGTTTTTCTCGCAGCGGCTCCGGGGCGAATCTCGAAAAGTGTACGAGACATGCACTTGGTGTGTGAAATTAGATTGTAATTCGAGAGGCATTGTCGTCATATTGATGACTGCATGTATGCAAATATTGTTTCTCCTGGAAAGGAGATGGATAGGATTTATCGGGCCTGGAGGTGATGGACCGAGGGGTGTCTCTTGGAAGAGAAAGATGAAGAAGGGGTTCTCTTTCTCCAGACGACGCGCTTGTGTTTGATTCCGTAGAACATTTCCAGTCTGCAGTGGTAGCCAGGGGAGGGATGCAGCCGAACACCATCGGGAATACTTTAGGCGGGATAGGATGACAGACGCCATAGCCTCCATCCACAGTGTGTGCTATACCCCATCGTTGAATATTATCATGTCTTTGTGACACCAATCCATGCAGTTTCACCTCGATAATATGCATTCTCTGTTTCAGATTGCTATTCGTATGAATAAAAATACATTGCAGGGGTAAGATTTGAATTCCAAGTTGAAAGTGAAAATAAACTAGACAATATAGAGTTCAAAATCTGGCTCGATATGGATGAATTGCATCTTTTTCGCCCGGATATCCTGAAATGAAATACATTTAAAAAAAATATATAATTGTGTTTGAATGAATTATTGATAGGGGTTCACGCAAGCCGCATATGTATGACATTGTCACTATGGAAACGCTCTTTCTTGGTGAAAGAAGAAAACAAAAATTTGGGGGTAAAAGAAAAACTAGATTATTGGACCACAGGGGTGGGTCAATCCACTTTCCATCGGTCGTTCTCGGTTGACATCGAAAGTTAACCAATTCGGTTGCAGTCATCCGGCGAAAAAAATGATTAGGCGTATACTTTTATTGCTCTATTTTGGTCGTATATCAAGATCCGATCTGCTCTCTGTCACAAAATGAAGGAAGCTTGAAATACTTGTGGCTTGTGAAATATGGATTCTTGAAGGATAAACGAAATATGGCTCTGGGTTGCCTTCTGCTGTGCTGTTCAGCACACTCTTTTCTACAGTTTTAGTTCAGATTTACAGAGACGCCCCCCCCCCCCCCCCCCCC
>BQKZ01002070.1:68091-85138 GCA_036244855.1 Temnopleurus reevesii
TGTACAACATGTTCATGATATCATGTTTCTTTTTAAGTAGATTTGAAGACAAAATTTGGCGATAAAAATATTGGCTTTTACCAAAACTGTACTTGGGCTTTAATAGGCTGTTTAACGACTAAATATGAATATGGGTGTAATTAGAAGTGTATGGGTAATTATTCAATAGATGGACTCTGATAATTCATTAATACCTTCATATGCACTAGCGTCTGGCGAATATTTTCCTATCATTTTATTACGATTTGTTTCCGTAATCTTTCATCTTTATACCACTTTATATACCACGTGGGAAAGCACATTGAAAAAGCCACGGCAAAGTCTCCATAAAGAGGCATGAAGGTGGAATAATTCGAATTTCAATAGAATCTCGATTAGCAATGGGCATGACGTAGATTTTTGCTGCATGTATGCAGCGAAATTCACTGTTCTTCAGAAGTTTCTCTGTTCTAACATGGTTCTACACTACCAGACTACAGGCAGTCTATTAGCTTTTCATGAAACTTACCAATTTTCCTATAGGTTTTTACTCAATGGACGAAACACCGAACGAAATAAGAATAAAGATTGATGTAAACTATTTGCAAATGGTACCTCGCAAGTATTTTGTTTATCCATAATAACAAATGCACAATCACGCATCATTTATATGGACTTTGCAGTCGACTCTCTTTACCTCTATTATCAATATCGTGTAAATATTCTGTATAATAATTTGCAATACACGGAAGGACACGAAGAAGCCTTAGTGGGACTACACTTCGGGAGGGCGAAACAAACTTTCCTCGCTACATTGTCCACGCGATCAATAGTTCAACTTTCCAATTACTGGAGCAATAGAAAACGTTTTTCTCGTGGTTTGTAAAGGTTGCTCACCATAACAAAGGACTTGTGAAGTCCAGTTTTCACGTCGTAAATGAAGTATATACGGCCGGATTGAATTGGGTTGATTTTTCTTCTCTTGTGAGAACGGTTTAATGGTTCTTTTCACAATGCAGAAGTTGTCCTGTGCGTGATCGAAAGATAACATCTAAGAGCGGTAATAGAATTCGGGCTATTGGAAAGTGAAGTATATTAGTGGAAAATGGTGAATTGCGATGAATAGTTAGTTACGTATAAAGGACAACCCCCTATTCCAAAAACTGTACATGGTTTAGATAACGTCTGAATTGTATATTAGGAATGCTATTTAAGGTTATGCTGTTTATTGTTGGTTAGATCTAAGGAGCTGGTTAGCTGGACCAGCATTTCAATTCAATTTATTCCACATCTCCTTAAAAGTGCATAAGATAAATTAAAAGCACGAGTAAAACTAAAAGACGAGTAAAAAATGGACGTATGAATTTCAGAGTGCTACATTCATAGTTAAAGCCAAATGTCATTTTGCTTGTTAAATCGTCAACTTTTAGAGTGTTTATGCCTGATCTCACAGCAAGAAGACCCTCGCGCAAAGCGTCTGATTATGCGGCCGAAATTTGCATTGGCCGAGTTCGCGTTGTGTGAAAAATCCACGACGGGTCGAATCGATTCCACAGTTCGGCATGTTATTCATTAGCGACCAGTTTTCAACACCTCTCCCTCTCAAAGCAAAGCTAATTCGGGATAACTATCCAATTTACTCTCCAGGAGAGTAAGGACATAATCCCTCCTTTATCCCCTTTGAACCTCTAGGCTTTCCTACCTTGGCCCCATGGGATTGAACAAAGAAAATGAAAGAGGGGACAACCGAAGTCCAGTTCCAAAGAGTTGAAGAGAGTCTATAGATCATGAGCTGTTTCTTATATAAATTATTTATCGTCAGATCGTGAAAACCAGATAGAATTGACCACCTTATATTATTCAGTTGTCCATAGCAAATTAGGCAAAATGTTTGGTTAAAATAATATTGTGCGATGGCATTTGGTGTCGATTTGGGAACATTTCAGGACATATCTCTGCCATTCAATAGAATTATAATTTTTTGTATACATTTACTTCCCTATCCACACACCTTGAATCGTAACGAAATGAGCGAGTATAGCATTGCGTAAGTTTCGTAGGTAGAAGAAAAGTTCTCCTGAAGACGATGAGAACATGCTTATCGAAACGTCGAGAATGGGTATAGGTTCTTAGGAGAGCCATCAAGATTTCTCGGAGTACTGTGAAACTTTCTTCTCATTTGCATTTTTTGTTTTTGTTATGTTTTCATGTACAAAAAAGCAAAATTGCAATAGACCTGGATTCTAATGATACATAATTGCTTCTAAAATAGTTCCAGCAGGGATGTTCCATTATTAATTTCAGTCTGGGACCTTCCTTTGTCATGCAGAATGCTCGGCTGTCAGTGTCACTTATCGATGGGATCCATCATGTCGGAGTGTTTGCTCTAATATTGGTCAAGATCAAATACAAACAAGCTTTCCAGGTTCGGTGTTGGGCCCCCGTCCTCTCAAACACCGAGGTCACTGTCATCTGAAGTGGCCATGACACTTCCAAATGAGGAATGGTTATGAATGTATGTTAAATTTGAAGGGGGATTCGCTAGTATGGGATGGACAAATATACAGAGGTCAATGTATTCTGAAGTGGCCATGACACTTCCAAATGAGGAATGGTTGTAGTGTATGGGGTAAATTCGTTATAATGTGGGAAATGTTGTATTTTCTCCTACTTTCAATCTTTCCAGCATGGGTATTACTATTAGCTCGGCTCAAACACGGAGGTCAGTGTCGTTTGGAGTGGCAATGACACTTCCAAATGTTGTGTATGTGTGTTTTATTGGAAGGGGTAGATTCGCTCGTATGCGAGGGCAAAATGTTGTATTTCAACCCAATGTTCAATTATCCAGGATCGGTGTTGGGCCCCCGTCCTCTCAAACACCGAGGTCACTATCATCTGAAGTGACCATGACACTTCCAAATGAGGAATGGTTGTATGAGTTGAATGTAGATGTTTCCAGGCGGACGCCATTTTATTTGGATGCATTGGAGATTTCGTTCCGATTCTCAAACTTTGCTGGATCATGTGCTTTGGGCTGTGGTCTTCGATAAGTCCAGTTTGTTATGGTACTGGCGTTGTGCACCACTCTGTATTCTCCTACAGTGATGTTATCCATACGGTGGAATGTGGTCTTGGGTTACCTATATGTCAACAGATCGTAGATCTTACTGGCGTCAGTCCGCTTTTCATGAAATCGCGGGAACATTCCACTTCGAGACGACAATTCCTTTCAAAACTAACCCCAGCCCCTCGAAAAGTTCATATTATACTACAACGTTACGGCCTAGAAAACTCGCCCAGCAGAAGGTCAGAGATTTGATTCCGAGAGCCTTGCTATAGCGCTCTGCGTTGTTTCGCGTGTATGCCTGTTACCATTTCCATGATGTCACATATTTTGTATGACCATGTTTTATTAATTTCGTATGGTCCCATTTACAGCATTCTGCTGAAGGAACGTTTACACTTTATCATGGTGCCACCAGACCAACACATTTAGGATCATTTTGAACTGTTTAAATGCAGAATTTTAAAGCTAAATGTATGCTATGACAAAATCTGTCAGACTATTGGTAATAGCTGTAGCGCTACACATATTGGAATAATTTGTAACGGAATTTCACGACTCGTCATAGGGGATAACACAATATTCGAACTTTGGCTTGTTTTATTACGTAGCTGGGGATGTGTTTCGGTGCCACAACGACCCCTTTGGGACGGCTTATTTGTCAGCCGAGTGGGTTACAAGGAGAAGTTTTATGGCGGTTTTTTACGACAATCGCCTTCGCAAGTAGTGTTGTAAACTTCGTACCGTCACGGTTGGATATAAGCGTATATCCAAATGAAGGTTACTTCGTTGTGTTGTAACGGTCCACGACTTTATACGAATGAAGTCATATATATGAAATATTGCATATAGTAAAAACATTTTTAAAAAGAGGATTATCATACTTTCGATTGCAACAGCTTGATTTGCATATGAAAAACGGGTTACAGTCAAAAGAAGTGATGAAATTTATTTGAACATAAACGTCAGCATGGATTTGTATGTGACAAATTGGAATATAACACTGTACATAACGGAGCACGTAAAGTTTCCTGTATGGTTGCGTTTGGGACTGAAATATGAATAGTTTTATTGTATTATGGTGTGTCCAAATGACTTTGGTTTATAAAAACCTCCCATCTAAAGTTTGACCCCATCCCGATAACTTCATCTGTCTATCATTACCTTCTTATTTTCCCATCGCCGTTTAATTCCCATTTCAATACAAAATTCGGACCAGATTGGTTTCATCTGCCAAACATGAGAGAAATCTCCATACAAAAAGAATTATTCAATTTGTGCTGCTCGCAGAGTATAATGGCAAAGTTTGATAAAGGTAAAAGAAAATATGATTTGGCATTGAGAGGGGATTAACACAAGGGTGGGGTTTTTGTCTAGCCCTTTTTGGCGCCTGGTTTGACGAGAAATTGACATCATTGGGATTCTATTTTACGGTCAGATGAAGGCATAGAATGGCGAATGGTGGTAATGAACCAAAGCTATAATTTGATGTTCCCTTTAATACCGCTGATGCTCACTCTTTTCATGGCCTCACCCCCCCCCCCCCCCCCCCCCCGGGAAAAGGTCTTTAAAACACAAACATGCTCACATATATTTATATCTCTATGCATATACACACAAAAACCGATATTTATTTGGTTTCCATTTCATACAAAATGTTGCATGAATATTTTAAAGAACAAAGTAGTACGCATTTATTGTTGAGAATAACGTGTTACTTCGTGCAAACTCTCGTCATCAGCGAGTAATCACTGTCATGCAAGATTTGGTACAAACAAAACATGTAATTGAATACCTTCTTGTTTGTTCTTGGACTAATCGGGAATCCAGTATGCACTCGCATTTCCCCGGAAGGTTTTTTTTGCCCCTGCAGACCTCTCTTGTACATGTACTTGGTCATGTCGTTGAAACACGAGAGACTTTGGAATGCGGTCAGAGGTATTACGTCGGGTCATGCTGTAAAATGGCATGATTTATACGCAGGTAAAAACCCTGGACCATTGCCACAACATGGCGTTTGCAACACGGGACAAATTTGATCGTTGTAAGGACTGGTGATGATGGGGAAAACAGCAGGGTCATTGCGTGTGGTATTGGCCTAGCATCTATGCCATTGATTCTAGACCGCATAACAATTGAGTAGAATTTAACCTGTGGTTTATAGTCCGAAATAGTAATGAAATAAACCATTTCTGCTGCGTTTGTTCGATTTGTATTTTCATGAAGCATGATAGCATTCGTGGACATCGTTTTCCTTTGTTTCTTGGACCTCTATAAATGTATCAGGTGCCAGCATTTTAATCACAACAATTTGTTATGTGAGCTAATGCGTAACTACTCCCATTTGTAAAGGACCAATTACTATCAGTTGGTTTCGTTTTGGTCGATGTATCTTTGATACGACATTTTTTCTCGTCTTCGGGCGGAAGTTTATTTGTGAGCCTGTTTCATGGACTTGCTGCCATTCCAAAAGAAACCCCTCCTTTCTGTTTGGTTTTCGTTTTTTAAAGCAAATCCGTCTACGTAATCACATCAACCTTCACGCTAGCTTGAAAATGGGTTTACATCGAATGAAGCGGTCAAGGTTATAGGGTCAAGCTTTATTCATCCATATTTCCTTTCAATCTAACCTTTTAAAAACTCCCCCTCTTTCTCATTTCTGCAGTTGACCGTGATTATCAAGCCATATCGGGACGGTGATTGCGCCCAGCAGAAACTCTACCAAGCGAGGGCCGGAAATCTACCGACGACCTTCGACGACGGGACAGTCACTAGCGGTCGCGACGAAGGCGTCGTCATTGTCGAAGTCATCCCTAACGAGCACGTGGAGATCCACATCAGATACATCGCGACGTTGATCGTCATCCGGCAGGTCGGGCAGTACATCACCGTGGCCATCCGCATGCCCGAGGAGCTGATAAACTACCATAGCGACATGCAGCTCTGCGTCCGGGGGTGTCCGGTCGGGGAACAAATCGACTATGCCAAATTTTTGAGCGAGACGACGCGCGAAGATCGCAACTACAAAGAACTGCGCACCGACGCCATTGCCAAATGCAAAGAAGCTCAAATCTACGGAGAATATTTAGACTCGTGCGTCTTTGACCTGCTAACGACGGGCGACGCGAACTTTACGAAAGCGGCGAAGAGCGCCCTCACCGACGTGAATCGTCTTCATCCAAACGCTTCCTTTTTGTTAAAAAACAGGACTAGTGTGTTTGAAAATGCATCGTTTCCAGGATACAGGGACATTAACGGTGGAGCACCACCAAGAACTTATTTATTTGGCCACCTGCAGTTCAACTTAGCGATGGTACTCCTCTCAATACTCATCAGTAGTTATACGTCTTCATGGTGCCACATTAAGCGGTGACCCTCCCCCAACCCCACCCAGTTTTATAAGCCCCATCCTCCCAAATCCCCCATATTATTTTGTATATTATTTTGTAAAAAATATATTATATTAACTTGTATTGAAATCTATTATATAATTGGAGGCATCCTGAGCAAATGCTGTACATACAGTTCACTTCAAATATTTGGAATACTATTCATCACTATCAATTCAAAACATGAATTTACACATTATGTTAATGTGCCGAATTCAAATAGACACGTTTAACTAAGTTAGACATATTTCTGCATACTTCTCTAGGGAGCACTCTTTGGCATGTCATGAAACCATTCTAAGGATGAAATCAACAATACCCCATCCATATCATACATGTGTTTAATTAATAACTCGTGTCATTTAATTGAGATGTTGCCAGATGGTTTTAAGCTGAATGCACCAAAAATTATAATCATTGGTTCATGCTCATCTTTTTAGAAGCACAAACTGTGTGTTTTTTAATTTGCAACTGATCACAACTCTCTAGCAGCACCCCTTAGGACAGTTGATTGTGAAACTGAACCCGGGTGGTGTTTCAACAAGATAGAAAAGACTATAAGAATGACTGATATCCGTTCTTGTGCTAAATCACAGAGAATCGTATGCGTATTATACTCATTAACGCACTCCAGTCTTTCATATAGTTGCTAACCACTTTGGGAATGACTTTGTGAAACATCACCCTAGTCAGAATATATCATGGGCTTGTTGATTGCAAGCCGAATAATGATAAAGCATTTTCATAAATTACCAGTTATCTTAGGGGTGCTGCAACTTGCGATCAATTGCAAGTGTAAAGTTGGAAAATATATGTGAGGATCACGAGAATATTTTTTCAACTTTAAACTAGTGGCAGCGGTGGGATTTTTTTGAAAGTCAGAGATAAAAACACCCTTGATTGCTCAAAATATCTTAAGAATGGTTTCATGAAACACGCCATCTATTTATTTCACAAGCTCCAGTATGCCACAGTACTGTTGTAATAGTGGCAAACTGTTGACATACTAACGAGAAGTATGCAGAAAATTAGTAAGGCCCCATTCACATAGGGCCCCGGAATCAACACGATTCAACACGACTCTTTGTTAGTTCTCAAATGATACCTGTGAACAAAGAGACGTGATGAATCGTGTTGCTTCCGGGGCCCTATGTGACTGGGGGTTTAATGGGACCACTGAATTGTTAACCTTCTGGACTGGACTAATGTGATTCACGAAATAATTCAACCAAATTTTCTTTCTCTCAGAATTTTTGGTTCAGATGTTTTGTGATTCACATTTCAATTTTTATGTTCATGCACAGTCCAGGAGCCAATTGCTCGAAATACACGTCTTAAATGTTTGTAACATCCCCTTTGCATAGACGTAGCAGCGTCTTTGTCTATGTTAGGAAGTTTGTACAAGAAGTGATGACGGTTAGCCAAACGAGGATAGCTAAGACCATTTCTTGCAATCGGCCCCAGAAGTTTGGCATCTCTGTAACTGTGTGACAAGTTCATTGAAATGCGCATGACACATGTGACACATGTTTCAATGAAGTTGTTGCTTTGTCAGTTTTCATGCAACGACTCATGGTCGAGTTGCTCGAAATTATTTAGAGATATCCTCCTTGCCTCTCTTTTCAGAACAAAAACTCTTGTAAAGTCCATGGAGTGTTGCTAGAGAGTTAGAATTGATGGCCTATAAATGCACATCATTTGAAAATGTAATCGCGAATTTTCATTTGCACACAATCTGTGTTTCGGACAAGACACACATGGAACAATTATTCTGATTGGCCCGTGTTGATCAACTGCAACGTTCTAGCAACACTCACTACATGATGGACAGAAATACATGTAAAGTTAAGTGTCCCATTATGTCCAACCAAAGTCTATGTAAAACACATGCATTTTCGTGATACATGGGGGAAACTGTTACTTTATTTCTGTCTTTACTGTGTGTCCGATAAGTGTCACAAATAACAGACATTTTTTCAAGAAGGATATAGCTAAGACAATTTCGAGCAATTTTTATTCCGTAGTTATTCAAAGATGATATCGGTAAGAGGACAATGAAAGGCAGCAGTTATGAATTGCTCAGGGTATATCTGCTGACATGGTTTTGCAAAAAATGGAATTAAAAATGTGACAAAGTTGAATTCTTTTGTCAAATGACTTTCTTGTTAAGTTACTTCGTAGTGATACTGACCATGCCAACTGATCTACATTTCCAAACTCTTCTTTATAGGACTTTCATATATTTATATCCAATTGAAATTGTTCTTTCAACGAAAACCATACCTATTTTTCAATCGGAAGTGTTGGGAGATCATGATCAGTTAGTGGCGCATGGGTGGTGTTTCACAAAGATAAGAAAGGCTTTGAGAGCGACTGGTATCAATTTTATAATTATACGAGTATTCAGCACAAGAACTGATACTCTCTCTTAAAGTTTTTCCCAAATTCTTTCGCAACTCGGTGAAACACCACCCTGCATTGTTTCTGTGGACAAAGATTTGAAATGGTAAGCCACCGTAGAGGATAGCTTGCCATTCTAATGATGGATGATGATGATGATGATGATGGTGATGGTGGTGGAAAACATGCCAACATTTTGGAATATTTATTAGGGTAGATGTTAGAATGTTGATAGTCAAACAGCTGAATAAAATGTTTTCTTCTGGGAGAAAGCATGAAAACGTTTGTTATCCCATCCATTTACCTTTGGGATATGTAAAATCTGAATTTACATAAGTTCATGTTCATATTCCAGAAGCTTGGCAACTCGTTGAAAAGTGTTAAATATGGTGTTGAGGTGATCATTGTTGTGATGATGATGATAACAATGTTGTTGTTGTTGTTGTTGTTGTTGGTGGTGGTGGTGGTGGTGGTGGTGGTGGTGGTGGTTTTGGTGGTTATGATGTTGGGTGTAGGGGGAACGGTATTTATAAATTGTGTTGGCAATTGCTGAGATGGCGTTGAGGATTATAATGATGATAGTGATGATGATGATGATGATGATGATGATGATGATGATGATGATGATGATGATGATGATGATGATGATGATGATAGTGATGATGCTGATGATGATGATAGTGATGATGATGATGATGATGATGTTGATGACGATGTATGCTACTTTCTCTTTCTCTAATGCTATTGCGAGCGACAGCGGGAGAGTGAACGTTGAACGTAAACAAAATTATCATGGGGAGCACGGATTTGAAGGAGAGATTTGCAACCTTAGAGGAATTTGGGTCAAGCACAGAGGATGCACTGTGCACGAGGAGGAGACTACTTTCTATTTTACCACCCTCTCACGCCTGATCCTCTTCGTTTTCTCCCCCTCCCCCTCTTATGTTATACTCTATTCCTTCAATCCCAGTAGCATCCATTCCATAGAAAAGTCTCAGTAAAATAGAAGTACTAGATTTACATTATTTATCAATAAAACTAAAGTTTGTTTTTAAAAAAAATATTGGCGCAAGAGTGATGTAATGATATGTTTTGCATAACTATTTGTTTTAAATATTTTCGGATAACTGTTTGGGTCATATTTTGAGGAGGGAATGGTAATTCAGATAATTGCACTATCACTATTTATGTTATAAATTCGAAACGAACTTTTGAACTTTAAATCGAAATGGGTAAGCTAAATCGTGAGCAAGTCAAAATATTCATTGCCTTGGCAAGATTCAAACTCTGATATCATCGATTCGCTCCATGCGCATTGATTGTGTTTATAACGGTTTGAAAATTTTCGATCGGAATTTTCGTTTGAATTCCTCTGCTTCAATCCCACGTACAGGCTCGACACTGACCCTTTCTTTGTCCACTCCCACGATAACAATCAGCATAAACATTCTAATCTGTCTCCCAAATCTCATCGTTACCGGGTCTCCCCCAATATTACTCCATGTCGTTCATTCTTGAACAAGAGATTGAACTACACCTGAAATGACAAACCAAAGGCGAGACCCCAATTAAAAAAGGCGGCTTTATTTGATGCGGTTGCGACTGAAAGGATCCATAGTATTTACCCTTATACCCCAGTGAAGGCTGAAGCCCTTGGTTTTTTTTTGTATTTGGTGGGCTGATGTCATGCACCGCTTTCAATTACCTATTCACAAAAGGCCTGTTACTCACACCTAGCGATTTCGCGCACGCTATAGAGCTGGATTAAAGAATTACGTCCGATACGTTTTTGATTACCCTACACAAATTTTCAATGCTAATGCGAATCCTTTTGTATTCTTTTTCACCTAACGTGTGAGGCTAAATAAGAAAGAGAGATGGGTTAGAGGGATGGGGGAGACCGAGTATTTGGATGAGAATCTGAAAAGACTTTTTGTGCATGTGGAACTAATTTTACATTCGAATTTACAAATCCGACCTTTTAATCCTCTGTCTTTTATAACATTATTGTATGTACATCTCACTCACCCCTTCCCCACAAAACCCTATCCCTCCTCCCCTTCTCCCACCCCACCCCTTTCTCCCTCCTCCTCTCTCTCCCTCTCTCTTTTTCCTCTCCCACTTCTCAATAATGTAGGGCCTACACGTTATACACAAAATCCTTTTCAGTCTATCCTACCGTCTCTTGATGCCGTCAAGCATCTAATCATGGAACACATGTTCCAAACTTTCCTTAGCACTACATCCTGACTTATGGATCCTGCTAAGTATCTTTGTAGAAGTCAAGTAGAAGCCTCTATGATTCTTCTCTTGGAGTCATACATCCTTATCTGTGAAAAAAATATCCATTAAAAGACGGCTTTCAAAAGTATTCTTTGAATGAAAACAATGTATAATTGTGAGCAAATAACAAAACTAGATTCCACATTTCTAAAACCCTAAAAAAAAAGAAGAGAAATGAAAGTTTCACACTATCTGAAGTCAATATAACTCGTATAAAAGGAAACCAAAATTGAATTCTATTCCTACAAACTTCATATGAAATAAAATACTTTGCAATTTTGATATTTATATATATAGAGATATACTTTTCATAGATCAGACCTGATACAATTAATTCTGTCGTATCTTTATGATACATGTTTTGCCATAGACTTCTGATAAGTATTTATCGTAAGTTGTGTTGCATCTTTTATTTACAGACCCCTGATCCGATCGTTCCTGACACAGAAAAGCACGATGTCGTGTCAGAGATAACCTTGAGTTTAATTTCATACTCGGTTGGACATGATTGGGTAGCAAAGAATGCAAAACTGTGAAATTCAAAACTATTATTATCCCAAAAGTTGGTCTCCTTCCAGACTGCATGATGATATTCTAGTTTAGGCATCAAAAATGGAAAAGTTAACAAAAGTTAATAAACTCATACAATAATCTAGGTATTAGAACATAATCACGGGGGCTCTGAACGACATAGGCGGCGAGAGATCAAAAGTCTTTTGAAATCGCTTCCCCTCTTCAATATGGCGTAGTGATGATCAGCTGCATGGCTGGTTTAAAACAATTTAGCACAATATTTCGCAAAGATCAAGGGCTTATAATTCTCTGAACTACGATATTAGGTAACTAGAGTAATGGTAATGGCTCAATATTGATCGCTAAAAGGAGAAAATGGAATATTATACTGTCTTTGAAAACATCCCAGACATCTTTCGTTTCTTCTTGCCCGCGCGTGCCCAGCGGCAAGGCAATACCTTTTCATATAATTCCCTGCTATTATTTTCATTTCTATGATTTGCGGATACCATAAACGGGAGTGAATTGTCTCGTTTTATCTTTGCGTCAACATTAGCTCATAACTTAGCCTATTTTTCTGTCTTTCGGCTTTGATCAATTTGAGGACAACACCATGATCTGTTGTCGCCTGAAAGCATTTTATAAAAACTGTGTTTACCATCTATTGGAATATGAGAGTGTCTATGAAGAAATGGGGCGAAGGATGAAAGAATGATGAAAACAAAAGTCGTGATAAATTGCTTGGGAGATTCACCACCCGCTAAACAGGGAGATGTCAATACTTGGACCCGTAACATAAAAGAGATACGATTAATTTTCAATCAATCGTATCTCTTTGGTACATGTTTTACTATAGACTTACGATTGGTATTTATCGTAAGTTTAATTGCATCTTTTATGTTACAGGCCCCTGATTACACTGCTAAAAAATAGGTCATCTCACAAATTAAAATCTAGCAAGAAAATCGCATACAAAAAAGCTTTATACTAAAGTGGTACAATAACAATGGTACTGAAATAAATAGATCTATTTTGCGATGTTTGAATGACAACTATCGGGGTTAAATCTATTTTATTTTGTTCTTGGGGGACTTCTAGCCTACCGATATGGAAGTGATGAAAATACAAAAAAAAAAAAAAAAAAAATGTGCAGCAAATAATGGTCTTTATAAACAAGACTTGAATAGTATTGTGCTTTAAAACTTGTAAAGTTATTCGAATTTTTATGACAATTGAGGAAATTCAATTTTTTATTTCCAATGATTATGATGAATTGAATGAATCCAGTTTTGTATTGAAGTCGGAATAAAATTGTTTAATAATTAATTTGAATTAAACTACATTATCAAACTTCGTTTGCAACAGAATGATTGCAACTCAATACTATGACACGTTATATTGTTGTATAGGGCTAGCAACCTTTTGTATTTTTCGGTTTCTTTCTTGTATTCTTTTTATTTTTTCTATATTTTCTATATTTTGTTGCCGTGATTACAAAACAACACATTAAATAGTTATTCATTTCTAAGGACAATAGCAATGGTAATATCTGTCCAAGATTATCAAGTAACTGAAATTCATGTGATATAAAGCAAGTCTGTTCTTGACAACACGAAAGCTTGCCCAATGCTTGCCCGACATAACAACAAGTAAATATATATATATGGAAACTCGATTTCAATTATTGTACATATAGTTAGTCACCGGTCAAGTTAAGGAATATGTTCGTTGGTAAGAGACGTGCATAAATTTGAAAATATTAGTAAACTGGCCTGTTCACCTAGTGTAATAATACTAATTATAAAAAATGGCAGCCACGCCCTTTGCCTCGATGTTCACGCCGCGTGGCGTGCACAGATCTCAGATATGTGGTCAAGTGGTGCCGTGTCATAACCTTGGCAAAACATTGCTAAAAGGTCAAAGACAAAGGAATAACTCAAACACTTCACCGATGACGTAACTTATGCAAAGATTTGTTGAAGAACCATGCTCGTTTCTTCAAACAAATTTATGTCGTTTGAAGGGTACACCACAAGTTTGTTTGTGGTTATCTGTTTTCAGGAATATAAAGAAAAGAAGACGGTCTTTAAATGAATGGCACCAACGATACGATCGTAAAAGAATGGTTTTCTTGTTATTCACAAAAAAGTGACACGGGAGCAATGAAATCTTGTATCTTTCCCAATCTTCTGAGTGCTACAGGCAGAAAATAAAAACTTTAGTATAAAAGAAATATGCGTGTTTTTTTTTTTTTGCGAATCAATAACTAAGCTATTCCGTGTAAATATCTCGCGAGTCACGCTAAAAGATATTATATAGCTAAAGCTATATTTGATTCACAATATAATTCTTTATAAACAATTGTTCAATGATGATTTTTTTTTTACAATTCACTTTTCTGACGTGACTGTATAGCGTGTCAGCTTACATGGAATAACTGAACTGAAACAAGCTTGCCCTCTGAAATAGGTGTTCTGTCATACATGGAACGCCTAAACTGGCTTCTTTTTTTTCATAATTCGACATTTTGAACTAGCAATATGACATCGATAAATTATGATTACAGATAACAGAAAATTGAAGAAAAAAAAACGAATAATAAAGATTCTGTCATTAAGATATTTTCGAAAAACAAGAAGCAATTCAAGAGCGCAGCGTAGCATCACATTATTCGACAACAATGCAAAAACTCCTTCAATGTTCCCCTTCTCCGAAAACATCCACCTTCAAATAAAAACGAATTCCATCTAACCCTTCATCAGTAAGTATATTTACCAAACGTCTTAAACCTTGTGCCCCGGGGGAGCTATTTGTTGTTTACTTCTTTCCTGGACCCCCTCCCCATAGGTGCATTGTTCATGGATGTCTGCTGGTTATGATCAGTCGCCGATTAAAAACAACAGAGGTGAAAAACACCCCTTTGCCCTCTCCCCCATAGACACACACACATACATACACAAACGCACCCACACCCATACACACACACGCATAAACAGAACATCATGCAAAAAAAGTTGTGTAACTTTACATTGATTATTCTTTTATGACAGTCGGATTTTCTTTCTTTGCTAATTACAATGAGGGCGAGGTGCATAAACTATTGTCCCCCCCCCCAAAAAAAAAAAAAAAAACTACGGCTATTGTTTCCCTACACAAATACAAAAATAAGTCAATTTAAATGGTTAGACTTGTAATGAATTCAAATTTAATGTGCTTATGCGCTGGTAGTGCACAATATTGTTGCTATGTCCAGCAATTTTTTTTAGGATCATTCAGGTTGCAAAAGACAACCTTTATTTTAAGAATATGCATAGAATTTACATGATTGTAAACAGGTTTACTCCTCCTCTTCCAAATAATCCTATCACCGAGATCCGAAGAAAAGCAAAAACTTTTGCCTGTCTCAGAGGACAAGAAATACAATGAATCTCTCGAAGGAGCTGGAGGCGAATACTTAGCCGAATGTCGTGTCCATAATCAATGGCGTCAGTCTTTGGCAATACCCCTATTTTTTCCTTTTTTTTTTTTTTTTCTTGGTGTTAACCCCTCTAGCGAGAGGTCCATGTGAACAATGATATCGGTGCTTGTGTAAAAGATTCCACATTATCGACTTCAATAGCCTACCCCAAAGTCTGGCAAATTGAGATCAAATTGCTGACAAGAGTTTGCCGCCAATTTTTGTTCGACGACCCGAGTTGGAATATTGGATAAAAACGTTTTTCGTGGTATCGAAACAATGATTATTTTTGTTTCCTTTTGATGATAGAATGTGATTGCCTCGATATCGTAATTGGCGAATCAAAACAACTTGGTCAAGCTAACAAGAAACATGTTTTAAACGTTATGCATTACCTTGCACGGGATTACCGAAAACTATGTAAGCGGGAGACGGATTGGGGGGGGGGGGGGGGGGGGGGGGGGGGGGGTGAGTAAACAACGATGTTTTGGTATACAACTTTTCTTGTGTATATTTAGGTATGAAGCAGACAAGTAAATCATAATAAATTACATATTTTCTTAAAGGAGACGAAACAGGAACAAAATGAAATCCTCACTCGTTGGCAAAAGTCAAAATTCATGAACATGATAAGTATAGCGACAGAAAACGTTTCCGATTGCGTTTCCAATTACGTAGCATATTGTTGATCATAAATTGATTTCTGAAGGGTTTATCCAAAATCACTGCGATATGGTATCATTTTTTTAATATTGATATTAAGATACAACCTTTGTGCACATTGTATGAAATTTGAATATGTACAAGTCTAGTTATGGACTTTTTAGGTCGAAAATCCTATGATTAGGTAAAATCACCATGAAAGTGAACGAATACTTCCCTTGCGTTGAAATCTAAAGTAAACAAAATAAAGAATAAGAAATCTGTTACAAGATGAACTGGGCCATACACTGATTACAGATATGCAAATAATTTGCATTTACCACAGGACCGCATATTGTCTTTTTTTTTCTTTATTAGCCTACATTGTTGTGACATCGGTTACTTATTTGCAAATTCTTATGCCACTCAGTACTCAAATCTTCTTCACTAGAGCAGAATGGACAACGTATATGGCCAAAGTAAACAACTTCATTCATGCATTCACATTTTTTGTTTGCCGAGTTGAGCATAGACACAGCTCCTCAGAAGGCTTTCCAGGGCCCTGGTCACATATAGGACCCCGGAAGCAACACGATTCACACCGACTCTTTGGTAATTCACAGTTAACTGCCTCAGAACAACGAGTCGGGATGAATAGTGTTGCTTCCGGGGTCCTATGTGACCGGGGCTTTACTTTCATCTTTATTTCTACAGTTTTGATTTCTGCAAAGTTTCATCTACTATTTCTTGTGTTTTACTGTTGTAGGGCCCCTGTGAAGAACAGTGCTGTGATCACGAACTGAGCGACCCTACTGAAATAAAAATAAAACAAACAAACAAACAAACGATAGCTTCACCATCACAAAGCTAGAAAAAACAAAGTCCCAGGTGCGACTCTTCTTCAACACTTTTTTTTCACAGAATGAGAAGGATGGAAATATTCTTTTGTGTCAATCTAGCTATTTTTAATGTCTGAATAAAGGCTGTTTAATTTGTCCCAGGCCTATATCCCTTCTGCTCAGAGTGCTTATTCATCAAAGTGTAATTTTTCACTCCCAAACTTCGCTGTAGACCAAAAAGACTTACAAACTGACGCAAAAATGCTGACAATACAGGGCTTATTGAAAAGCACTCTGTTTTTGTCGAGTCGCAGAAAGACTCAATTTTCCGCTCTGGAATTCAAACAATAGGCAACTCAAATTGAAAAGGGAACATTCACATATTTTCAGTGCCTGGACAAATCGTGTTACGTAACGGACCCTTTTACTCGTTAGTGGTTTTGCTAATAAGCACTAATGCATTTCAACAACTATAGTGGGG
>BQKZ01002071.1:1750-38844 GCA_036244855.1 Temnopleurus reevesii
CGGGGGCGCCGAGGGGTCGTAGTGGCCAGGGTACTCGGGGAGTCCCGGCCGGGGCCCGAGTACCTGATTGACTGGTGCCTCTGGTGCACGTGGGCACGGGTGCCTGGCGTCGGGGCCTATGGGGACCCCCAAGGCAGGGGGCCCTGACGGGGCGACGGCCCTGTCCTCCCGGGAGAAGAGGGGCGGAGAGCTTGCTCGCACAGCTTCCAATCTGCCCCTCGGCGACCAGCTGCTGCTCCGTACTGGCGTGTCTCGGAGCGCGGCTCGCCCCCTGCGGTCTAGAGCCGCCGAGGGCCCTCCTGCGATGCTCGAGGCATGGCTGGAGCTTAGGCCGACGCTTTTCCCCATCCAGTCTGCGCGCCGCCGCGATGGGGGGCGCAGATGAAGGGCCGGGCCTGGGGTCCCCGTCGCTGACAAGTAGTCTGGTCGCCAGTAGCCCCCGGTGGGGACGACTGGACAGAAGGGACGTGAAGGTCGGGCGCCTGAGGCGCATGTCTCCTTCCCCCAGGCGCGGGCGTCAGAGGCTCGGCAGGGCTGCCCCTGCGTGCACTCTGCCTGTCTGAGAGCGGACGCCCCCTCAACTCGCGCCTTGAGCCGGTCTCCGGCTGGAAGGTGCGGCTCGGGGTGGCATCCCGCTCGCCCACAACTGTGGGCTTGGGACGTGGGAGAGGCATCTCCCAGCACATTTCACGGGCCGGGTGAGGCCTTTCTCCAGGCCCACGAGCCGCCGCAGCGGCAGGGTGGGGTGGAGAGGCGAGGTCTAGAGACCCGGCGCTGACTAAAGTCAGGGAGGGGAGGCCAGTGCCCCATGCGTGCTCCGATGCCAGCGACCTCCGGAGAGGGCGGGCTGGGCGGGGCACCGCGGGCCTGGTCGCCAAGGCGCGCTGCTCCGGGCAGCAAGGCCTTGGTCCTGTGAGCTCCTTTGGCTCGCCCCCTGGCAGGCCTCCCAGGTGCTACGGCACTGGGCAGCAAGGCCTTGGTCATGTGAGCTCCTTTGGCTCGCCCCCTGGCAGGCCTCCCAGGTGCTACGGCACTGGGGGGCTCCGAGTATCCTGTGCCCGTCGCCGACCCGGTGTCCGTTGGCCCTGCCGAGGCGGGGGAGGAGAGACCGAGAAGAAGAGAGGCAGAGGGATGTGGGCAGAAGGGTGAAGGACCCCGTCGCTCACCCGACCGACTGTTGGTCGTCCAGGGGATAAGTAGCAGTGGAGGGAAACTCCTGGCCTGCGCACTGCCGTCAGGAACGGGGACGCGAGGCTCGGCGCTGACCAGGAGGTCAGAGCAGGGGGCCCACATGACCCGTGCGAGTCTTGGCGCCAGTAGGCCGCTGGTGGAGGCGCACGGAGCAACCCATCGAGCCTTTAGTGGGGTTATGGGCTTCCCAGGGCCTGCTCGGCAATCCCTTGCAAGCCGAGGGTGGCAAGGGAGGCTAGGCTCGCCGTTAGGGATTGCCCACTGCCAGTGGGGCACTCACGATCCTAGCGGGGCGTGCTCGGCGCCCGCCGTCAAACCGGTCTCTGCCGCCCCCGCCGCGGTGGGGAGGGGGAGCCCGGGTGGCGCGGATGGGGACTCTGCGGGCGACGACAACAGGCTCCGCATTCGTCCGATCGCCCGACTGCAGGCCGTCCCGATCCGCGTGTTGCCGAGGCAGGCGGGCGGGCGGTAGGGCCAAACATGGGGTGACGCGACCCGTGTGGCACCCGCTGTCGGTGACCGCTGTGGTCGAACCGAGCGGGCGCTCCTCGGGAGACAGGCGTCTGAGGCGCGTCTCCCCCGGGGCGTAACAGCCAGGCACTGTAGCTAGCGTACCAGGGTTATCCGCCCCCAGGCTAGGGGGCGGCCTCGGACCTCCCAACCCATAGGGCGCAAAGCCCGGGTGGAGGCCCGTAGCCGGACACGGTGGGCGAGGGAACCGACCCGCCCGGGTGCAATACCGGCGCAGGCGGAGGTCCCTTCAGGCACTGTTAGGGCTGTGCCGCTCGTTGCCCAAACCGAGCTCGGCAAACCAGGGTGAGCCCCGTGCGGGGCAGCGGTCCAGAGATTGCCGCCCCACCCCTGCGTCCAGGGCCTTAGAGACCCCAGGAGACCCCAGGAGGGACCCTTGGCGACCAGCCCAAGGGGCGGGTCAGCTTGAGAACACTCGCTGTGGGGAAGCAAGCAAGTGAAACATTTAATTTCAAACTATTGCATTTCGACAACATTCCCCACTGACCGACGGAGACCGCAGCAAGGCGGTCTCGCTGAGGAGAAGCAAACCATAAAGGATTAAAAAAATTTTTTTTTTTTTTTGCGTTGAACCCCAAAGTCCCACTTAGATTCAACATTCTCCCCAACTATCTGTCGGGAACCGCCTAATGCGGTCTCGCTGAGGAGAAGCAAACAAACAGAAAATTTTTATCTTCAACTATTATTTGCATTGAAGCTTTAATTCAACATGCTCCCCAACTATAGAGCGGCCACCGCACTTTTTGGGCAGCCTCCTGAGGAGAAACAAACAAACGACAGAAAATTTCTTATTTTCAAACATTATCTGCATTGAAAACAAAGTCACACTTTTAATTCAATTTCTCCCCCTACTAGTAGTGGACGCCGCCCCTCTGGGCAGCCTCGCTGAGGAGAGGCAAATAAATTACAGAAAATTTATTTATTTTCCAAACATTATTTGCATTGAAACACAAGTCACACTTTAATTCACGTTTCTCCCGGACTAATAAAGGACGCCACATCTTTGGGCAGCCTCGCTGAGGAGAGGCAAATAAATTACAGAAAATTTATTTATTTTCCAAACATTATTTGCATTGAAACACAAGTCACACTTTAATTCACGTTTCTCCCGGACTAATAAAGGACGCCACATCTTTGGGCAGCCTCGCTGAGGAGAAGCAAACAAACGACAGAAAAATTATTATTTTCCAAGCATTATTTGCATTGAAACAAAGGTCACACTTTAATTCAAATCTCTTCCCGACTAATAGTGGACGCCGCATCTTTGGGCAGCCTCGCTGAGGAGACGCAACAAACGACAGAACATTTTTATTTTCCAAACATTTGCATAGAAACACAAAGTCATACTTTAGTACAAATTCTCCCCAATTAAAATTAACGGAGATCGCATAGGTGCGATCTCACTGCGGGGGAAACAAACAAGAGCTAGAAAATATAAGTATTTTTACACTCGTTTGAATTGAAACCCAAGTAACACTTCAATTTCAACATCACTCCCCACTTTCTTTGCATAGCAAAGCAAGTCACACTCATTTCACACATCATCCGACATTAATTAATGAATTTCGGAAGCTGGAGACAAGAGGACCTGCAAGAAACATTTATGAATACGCAAAGTTAATTCAATATGAAGCTATACGATTTCGCAGCAGCCGAAAAAGATGGCGGCTGACCCCTGCTCCGGAGGTCATGAGAGACCTCCTTCGGGTGGAAGCCCGTGGCTGCCACGTCACGCTGTGAAGGAAAATTACATGGATTCACTTTACAACAACAAAAGAGCAGTAATACTGGATAAGGATTCCCAACCGCTCCGAAATTACTTCAAACTCGCTCAATAAAAACCCCCGGGCGCCGGCAGGAGGTTATATTACATCCGCCTAGTGCCCGGTCCGACATGTACAAATTTACGTGTAGCTGGGCGAGTTGAAGAATTTCTTCTCGGCATGCAACTAAACGTGCCCTAGAATTACTCTTAGTGGCGGGAAGCAAGCTCAAACCCCGTCTAAACATACTAGAAACTAATATAAGGGGGCCTAGGCCTGCCAAATGAGTCTATATCTCAACAAAAATTGCAATAAAAGGGAACAATCTCACCCGTCTGCAAAACTGTGTCCGTATCGTACGAAGGCGAACAAGAATAATGAAGACAATAGGCACACCACTGGCGTTGGTGGCGGTAGAGATAGGGGGTGTCAGGGGGTGTTTTGGGTAAGGTTTTTGAGTCTTTTGTGTTTAGTTTGGTTTGGGCATTGTTCTGAGAACAAAGCATATAGTAAGAGAGGGTCATGCGATTATTGAAGTAAATGAGC
This sequence comes from Temnopleurus reevesii, assembly GCA_036244855.1. Classification (NCBI taxonomy): domain Eukaryota; kingdom Metazoa; phylum Echinodermata; class Echinoidea; order Temnopleuroida; family Temnopleuridae; genus Temnopleurus; species Temnopleurus reevesii. Next base: position 5,782 of record BQKZ01002071.1, read on the forward strand.
AGAGTTTGCATAAATATAACTTTTTGTTAAAGTTACATGAGTGAAAGTAATAATGAAAAAAAATTGTTTGGCAATTCTTCTCTATTTAATTTGAAAGCATTAATTTTTTACATGTTTTGACTTAGGAATCCCAAAGTGAGTACAGTGGGACCAGAGAAATTACCTTTTTTCTTGAAACCTAGTTATATCAGGGTCAAAATACAATAAAATACAAAGAAATGGGACCAGGAAAATGACCTTGTTATAACGAGAGCTTGTTATATCAGTGCTCTTCAGAAAAAGGTTTGACTGTACTTGTATCTACTGAATCAATTACTAAATTCTATAAATAGATGGTTTCCATCCATCCCATATGACAGAAAGTTTATCAAAACTTTTCTCACCTCATGGGGAATCTATTTTACGTAAAATAGTTAACTCAAACACAGTGACTGCACTTACAGGTTTAGCATCCATGGTATTCTCCTTCTTCATGACCTNTTGACAGAGCATGGCCACACCCCTGTTGATCCAATGGTTTGGTGGATGAGATGATGGTAGCTGCATCTCAAGGACAAAGTTGGTAGAATGACCAGTGGTAGACAACGTTCCTCGCCGGACACTTGTCTTGTACACTGTAAATAAATAACAACAAATCAAATTTGATTAATGCTACTGGCTGATATTACAGTATGTATCTGCAAATTAAGTGTGAAACTCACATATGCATTTTTGTTAATTTGAAATAAAAGCAAAAAATGTTTGCCAGTACTAAAAGATATATAGCAAACTAGTCTAGTACTTCATAACAATTAAAACTCACAATGAATATATCATTATTTACACCCTTAAGTATAAGAATACAATGTCTATATGAATGAGAAATGAAACATGTATTATAATCTTACCAGGACAAGAATATGAAGGCGTGTTCTTCAAGTTTGATTTCTCAACAGGTTTGATCCAAATCTAACAAATATATATTCAGGAAAAAGTGAAATATTCAAATACAAAAATCAGGCATATTCATTACCATAAGAACTTGACATTTATTTGGATTTTAAATTTTACCAAATTTTGTCTCATGAATGCATACATGATCTCTCGTCAATCAAATTGAATGCATTTTCAAAAATATTGTTACTACCTTTCAGGACAGCATTCACTAGTTCAGTATTGATTATTACATTTCTGTTGAATGCATAGTCATTTTTAGAAATCTCTTTGCTATTACATATTCACTATTACAATATTTCTATGATTACTAACTCATCAAATAAAAACCTATCTAGAAAATATATGAGAATAACTAATTTTGTGAAATTGAAAGTTAAAGGATACGACAGGCAACGTATCATAGAGTATCTTTGGCAGAGACTCAGCAAGTACATGAGTTGGTCTGTCCCAGCGAGCTCCTTCAATGAATAGCCCTGTCACATACACTCCATCACCCTGGGAAAGACAAACAGTTCAAAAGAATATTATGGTTACCTGAAAAACAGTTACATAAACCCATCTGCATCATCTCGTAAAACGTGTAACTAAGCCTGACAAAGTACACCTTGAAAATGTCAATCTTGCTGCAACCCATTAGGTCTTTAGCAAACTGGAATTGGGAAAGGAAAATTACCACATACATGCATTCGTGCAAAGACATCCTGAGTTTGCATTCTCCCAAAATCTACTGATGAGCGGAGTTTGCATAAATATAACTTTTTGTTAAAGTTACATTAGTGAAAGTAATAATGAAAAGAAAATGGTTTGGCAATTCTTTTCTATTTAATTTGAAAGCATTTATTTTGTACATGTTTTGACTTAAGAATCTCAAAATGAGTACAGTCTAACCTCGTTACAACGAGGTTGTTGGGACCAAAGAAATTACCTCTTTATATTGAAACCTTGTTATATCAGGGCCAAAATACAATAAAATACAAAGAGATGGACCAGGAAAATTACCTTGTTATAACAAGAGTTTGTTATATCAGTGATCTTTATAAAGAGATTTGACTGTAATTGTATCCGCTGAATCAAGTACTAAAGTCTATAATTAGATGGTTTACATCCATCCCACATAACAGAAAGTTTATCAAAACTTTTCTCACCTCATGGGGAATCTATTTTACGTAAACTACTAAAAAACTAAAACACTGCACTTACTGGTTTAGCATCCATGGTATTCTCCTTCTTCATGACCTCGAAGTCTAACGTTAACTGATCGATTGGAATCTTGTAACGTCTAGCAAAGTTCTGCATGGTTCCAGTAAGGAAGGAATGGGTGAAGTAGAACCCTGACAGCCAGAACACTGTAGGCATACCATCACGTATCCAGTCCTTGAAAAAAAGTTATTCAGTAGATAAAATTTTATGAGAAAATAGGGACATAAATGGGAGAAATGAGGATCTTTACAACGTAAAAAATTATGAGTGTACAAAAATAATGAAGACAGAAAAAATTAAACTTAAAATATGTAAAGAAATCTTTCATAAATGTACTTTGAAAAATTAAATTTGGATTATCAAACATGAAATAGACAAAAATGAGCAATTGAAGCTTCTAGCATTGTTGGATATATGTACAGTTGGACCTCTTTATCTGACCCCCTTTATCCAGATAACTCTATTATCCAGATGCACAACTCTTTCCAAATGAGGAAGGTAAAACTGTCTGATGTTAAAATCAACAAGTTGAAAACATTCATAAAGTGTTCTCTCATAGATTCAACGATTTTAAAAATCAACAAATAAAGTTGGTATTCATATTTCAATTCTACAACATGAATTAAAACAGCAAGCTTACTTTGAAGAACTGTAATCTAGCAAGTAGATCAGTGATGTAGCTACCCAAAGGATTGAGAGATGGATAAGATTTGGCTGCCCACATGCCAGGTACCTATAAAGATAAGGATTTAATGGAAATAATACATTACAATATGAAATGACGGGAAAAACCTGGCTCCCCACATGCTGGGTAGACAGAAGATGATTTATCAGAGAGTAAAGATGCACAACATTGAAGAAAAGGCTTGGCTGTTCACCCTATGCAAAGTACTATTTTACTACTAGGATCAGACACATTAGACCATAAGAATATTTCTCCACTGATCAATTACAAGTTTCAATAACAATTGCAAAGTTCTGTCAATCAGAAGATTATTTTCTTACATGATGAGATATTATTGTATATCAAGCACAGTATATCCCCAAAATAAGTGAGGAAATAGTATTTCTTTGCAAGAATATTGTACCTTAGTGTTCAAGTGTTCAGCATGCGGTGTAAGGTTAAAAATAACTACAGCATTATGACTGATGAAGGTTCCGAAAAAGAAGAACAGACAACACTATACTCATTTCATTAAAATAATCATTATGAATATAGCATGGAAACTATAATGTATAAACATTTTGTAACATTTGTAAAATAAAAAATAAAAAGAGGAAGAAGAAAAGGAAGTTCTATTACAAAACAAAGGACATGGTGTCTAGAATTACCTTTCCCACCATCATGCTATCAAAGACATCTTCAAGCTCTGAAGACATGACCACCAAGCCTTTCATAGCCTTACGGATATCCTGCAGACTGGATCTGACTACCTCAATCAAGCGATTGAAACGAATCAACTCCTGTACCAGAACTGTGTTCATAGACTCCTCATAACGGACGGGATACTTGGTCTGTATGAAAATCAATATGAATAACTTGAGTCAAGTTCATTTAAAATTTGAAATATTTTGAACTGGATTTGGCCAATAATAAATAAACATATTTAATGTATTCATATAAATATAATTTTGACTGCAGGAAAAATAATTAGTTTACTACTGCAAACATGCAAGTAAGAAAAAAGACATTTTATACGTAGAATTTATCCCAATGAATGGTATAGGTGCTTGTGTTTCACTTATCATTTGTCTGTCTTGTTTTTTCCTGTTAGTTTTTATTGTTCTTTATCTTGTGCAATGTTTTGTATTTTATTAAGGGATTTACCTCGATAGGCCTTTGGCCTTTGTATATCCCTCACATTTGTATCTGTTTTATATTCATGTATCATCTTTCTATTACATTATGCCTTTTGTATGTTGTTATTGTTTTTTAATGCAAATGTGAAATAAATGAAATTGAATTGAATTGAATCATATTTCATAATTATCTCATTTCATAAATGTGTTTCATCTTGTCAATTATAAATGAACTATCAATACAGATTATTTAAACAATAAAACTTATATGTCACCACAAAGCATATGATTTTATGCTTTCTCGTTCTCACCTGAACTTCTTCTAGGTTGTAATTTGGTGGTATCTTTGAGAGAATATCTGATGCTAGATCTTCAATGATCTGCTGTGATGATTTGCCTCCTCCAGATGCCTACAAAAATGATAACAAAACAAACTCAAGTCCTGGCGCTCATACATCACAGCTCTCTAGTTATCTTATTAGAAATGACAGAGCAATTATTCATAATCTTGACACTGTTTTGCATGATGGACATGGCAAATATTTTTTTAAATAATCAGTAACATTTGAATCTTCCTTTTACTATTTGCACTTTTTTTTAAAACATGAAGTCTCTATTTTCCTAAATCAACAGCATAATTGCAAGATTCAAACGATCTAATAAAAGTAAAAAATGTCCAACTTTGATGTGCTATATAAGAATAAGTGCATTAATATGATTATACTGAAGCATCTAAGGTGTAATTAGACAGGCTTACAGTTGTAAACAATCGGATGCACTTTATAAAGCATGCAAGGAGAGATAAAATTCTCGTCATCGAAGATAAACATGAAGAAAAGGACTCAATTATATCAGTACTTTGCTGATTTGAATATGTCTTACATATGATTCACCATGAATTTATCTACAACACAAGGGAGTGATGCAAGAATGTCATGATCAATTGCAAAAATGAAGCGTGCATATTGATTAGCTAAGCCCTTTCAAGAATTATGTTCACAGCACTGCGTTTTGGGTTGGTGACTGCACGTCATCTCCAACTGTGGCTTACCATCTCCAAGAAGTGATGATCACTGGTAGGTTGTAACAATTTAATACTGTATAAACTAATGACATTGTGTTTTATGAGGTGATTTACTGTGATTGTGATCTAAAAAGCAGGATAACGTACCTTTCATGATGGGTCATGGTGAACTCAAGTGATATCAAACTCCAAAGTGTTCTACACTAGGCATGCACTACCTCTACTCTCTACTTCTATTCATAATATACACAACTTTTTAAATCTCCTGGCTATATAACTGTTGTTCACAACAAATAAATAACAGTTAATTGACTCTAAATCAAATTATGTCGTAAACAGAATCTTATATAAGTAAAGCCTGTTAATAAAACATGTAAAACGGTTTTCTGCATTTGCATGATCAATAAAGCCTGTTATTAAGCAGCGCTTTGTATCCTCTGGAAAAAGCGCTATATAAATTCAATTATTATTATTATTATTATTATTTCAATATTGAAGCTATGTACTTAATGGAAAAACGAATTCATCTATCAAAAGTTAAGGTTATTGATTAATAGTATGCATCTACAAAGTCTTCTGAAACTAAATACACTGCAGTGTACCTACCCATGCACTTCAGAAATTATGATTTATGAAAGTTTATATCAATTATGAAAAAAAAAACATTCCAAAAATACCAGAAATAACTGATATGATGAATCAAATGTTAGTAGGAGTGGTGAGCAGAAAAAACATACATTCTATTATACCAACCTATTCTATTCTATCAACCCTTCCTCCTTTATCAAGACATGGCTCTTCTTGTTTCCAGTATTAAACACCACCCTGATCTGTATTATGCACTAGGAAATAGGGTTAGAACCATTCCTACTATGAGGGAGTCAGAAGGACCACAAATGTTGTTAGTATTTCAGGAATCAACGGTAAGAAAATAACAAAATACCGGTAGTATATAATAAAGAGGCAATTACGATTGACTGGGAAATTATAACAGATTGATTATCCTGCTGGATCCTATGCTCATTATTGATTGATACATTGTAAGACTGGCCAATCTGAATTGCTTACAATTTTCTACTAAAGAAAAGTCCATGGAAGAATCAGTAAGAGTCAAATAATCTAAACTTATGTTTACGATGCTTAAACTCAAAACTTTAAAAAAAATCTTGGCATTATGGCAATTATAAGCAAAATAAAAAAAAATACACTACTCTGGCATTTATTACTGAGGATAGTATAAATTTGTGATTGATTTACATACTACAGCATGATATGATTTGACATAATGGTTGAATATCATTATTGAGTTTGCATTAATAGCGATGATGAAATATCTAATTCTCCTGGATAAGGATATTGCCATGGAATAAATAATTATATGAATAGCCCATCAGATGATGTTGATGGTAATAATGATGATAATAATGATGATGATGATGATGATGATAATTCCTATCAAAAGACTCACTTTCTTCTTTGATTTTCGTTTTCTATTTTGCTGCACTGATGTCTGTAAAGAAAGATTCTCTCTGGGATTAGCTTAGCACTGTGTGCGAACAACTTACATAATACACATCTTAATGTCTGGGCAAAACATCTCAAATTAGTGAAGGAAATGTGATATCACACACATGCAAGAAAATTGTGGAGATTATGACACTGCAAACTGCAAAGTTCTATGTGGTAGAATAGTTTGGATTATTGGCAAGATTTTTATTGCTTTCCATTTTACTATACAACTGAATTCCTCAGAGTTATAGAATTACAGTTCAAACTTTCAATAAGCTCTACAAGTCAAGACATCATCTTTATAATTATACCACCATAGAACATAAAATATTGTTGCAAGAAAAGAATTATGAGAAAATGTTTGTCATTATAAAAGAAGAAAAAGTTTGCAAACATGTTGATTCAATACCTCTCCAGACTGTCAAAAGCAATTAGAATATAATGAAAAAAAATGAAAAAGACCATAATGAATTAAAAACCTGTAAGCTTTTTATATCTAGAAAATTCAAAATCAGCATCTTGTCAACATGTTTTGGGAAATTATTAATGATTTTTAATCAATATTTTGTTCTATGCACACCAGACAATCTAATTTTGTAAAATAGTGACTTGTTTTAAAAACATAGTATTGCATCATTTTAATGCTATTTCCTAATTGGCTACATAGGGTAAAATGGTTTCATTAAAAAAATTGGTACGTCATGCAATCATTTACTGATAATAATATTCATGTACTTTATTGTTCAAATTAACATTTCAATGAAACTGAAAATATCAGAGATTCTTTTAAATCACCAATAATTGGTTTACAAAAAAGATTGACGTAGAGCAGGGTTTTTTATTATTTTTTTTTTATGTTTGATTGATTATGATGGATATTTATTATGAATGCAGATTGGCAAAGGTTTTTTTTTCAATTAAGAAACAAAGCTAAAGGAAAAGCAATGTCATACCTGACGTGGCAGTGTAAGAAGAATACCATCAAAGAGCTGCTGTGTTTCTTTCTGATCCTTGGTGATATCAGCATTCTCATGAAGACCAAATACCTGCAAAATATCATTTTGATTCCCTTACTTTCCACAAAACCAATAATCAGCCATGACCACAAGATCTACTGTGCAAATTACCCAAAATCAGGAAGTTATGATTCATTTCAAGTAATTTGAAGTAGCTTTATACATTCTCATTTAATACGCAGGAAAATGTGTCACGTAACAGAAATGGGTATATCATGTGCTTTTCTATTTCATAAGTCTTTTCTATCTATTCTGTAATTCTTTGAGTGCTTTTCATTTTTACACTAACATGCACCAAGAGCTTAAGGTACACACCCAAAACAGCTTAGCATGCAATCTTAACTCTGCAAAATTAATTTCTTATTAGTGCACAATGAAATTGGTATACTTAGAAAGGGTCAAATGCATGTATGCATCCATTTCCTCCTGGTGTTTGATGGAGACATTTTGAGTAATTAAAATGTTGTACCAGAGCATAAAGCTTTCATCTTACCACTACAAAAACCCTCAGGGTGCTTATAAATTCTTAATCAAGGTTTAATAGAAATAATCAAATGCAATTGTTTTAATGTCATCAAACAGACACACATGAATGATTTCCTTTATTGGATGGTTTTTCTCACTCTAGTGCATACTGAAAAGTGCAACCATTTTAAAGTGGTACAATGAAAAAACGATCCCTAACTTTTTAGGAGTGTACGTAAGAACTGCCTACCTCTGGGTGTGGCATGAGTGGAAGACTCTTGATGTATTCAGTGTACGACTCATGAGGACCAGACGGTGGACAGCGATAGTCACCACTCTCTGAGAAGCTATAACCTTCCTACTGTGCTATGATCTCATTGTTGTAGAAGATAACAAGTAAACTGATCAAGAGACGACGATCATGGTAGTCTGTTACTCGACCACCATAGTTACACTCTCCTGTCAGGTATGTCAAAGCTTCCAATGGGATCACATCATAGTCATTCAAAAACATCTGCAGAGTATAAAAAGGTTGTTTGTGTGAAAGAAAAACATGAACCACAGTGAAGATTTGTGAAGAAAAACTTTGGTCTTTGAGGCTAGGCTATTTCATATTCTGTCATCATTGAGGTCTCTACCAAAGTTTCTCACTTTCTAAAAGAAGAATCATCAAGGTTTGCATTACTGTTTAGGCTATATCTTTCCATATTTTGAATAAAAGTCTCTCATTTCTTCAGATATATTGACTAATTTTCTTAGCATGTGCAAAATATTATACATTCTTCCTGTCGAACCTATTCATATCATATTCCTTTGTCCTGTTGGTAACAATTTTATTGAATGTTTGGAATCCAGCATGCAAACAATTTTTCGTGGCTGTCACAGGTACAACCTAATAAAGCAAGCAGAGAATTTGGATCTTCCACAAAGAAAAACAGCCTATTATCTTTTCTGAAACAATAAGAAAAATATGCCTCACACTTAATCCTTACTTCACGTATTGTAATGGAAACATCAGTTCTATAAACACAACCAAAAATGAATACTATATACTATATTTCTAATGACCTTTACGCTTCAAGTTTCTTTGAGCTTGTATAGTACCTGTTGTTGTCTGACACTGATCCTGAGATCAGATTCATTGAACTCGTACGGTGTATTCCAACCTAGAGGTCCAAACTGTCTCCTTTCTTGGACCAGAGCATGGAAGAAACACAGACTGAACAGAAGCTTTCTCCACAGCTACCAAAGCAAAATATAAAAAGTACATCATGATCACTTTTTATTTTCATTAGTTAATCATCATTTCCATTAGCATTTGTTTTTCCTTCTTGTGGTGATTGAAATAGAAGAGCACATAATGCAACAAACTACCTTTAAATAAGTAGAAGAAAAAATATACGTTATATGAGATACAACAAAATTCATGACTTCCTATACATTCTATTAAATGGACACAAATAAAGTACAAATATCGATCTCTTAGTAGAAAAAAGGATGAAAATAATAAATTTTTAATATCATTTATGTTTTTGATAGAGATCAAAATTTAAATCTTTTAACACAAACATGGTTAAGAGAGAAATGCATAGTTACATCTGTTTTTGAGCATCCATTGAAGAACTCGGGGTCAGAGATTGGATCATTGAGATATGACCTCAGAAGGTTAGCTCTCAGACCCTTAGGTGGTTCATTAGTCATCTTGATGCCATTCTGAAGGATGGAGACAGGGAAGGCTGGTGTAGGATAGCTGGTCAACCAGAGACGGAATGATGGACGAGTCTTCTCACTGTCTGTGATCAGCTCCTCACAGATCTTCTCTAGGGTTGGTAACCATGACAATGCTAAGTGACAGTTCTGAAGCACTACCCATGTTCCATTCTCTACAGCCTGCAATGGACCAATTAGGAAGAAGTCAGAATCTATATAAATTTTTGTAAGTAAATATTGCAAAATGCAAAACTCAAAATTGGTCCATTACTCCTTTGATATCAGTTATTTATTATTATTGTAATGCTACATAATAACAATTTGCTAGTGAAGAATACAGCTCGTGACTCTGCCATTAATACCATGACTCTAATCAACCTTAGAATGCCATCAATTTATATGTATGATAGATTATATCAATTATTGCAAGGAGGTTAATTGCAATAAAGATAACAATGAAATAAACCTTATAGGATGAAATAATACTGCATTGTAATTTTGCTGTTCCATGGTAAACTGGTGGCAGCGGTGGGATACACAAAAAAAAATGATTTAATCTTCAGCAGAAAAAAACACATTTTCCTTCTCCAAAATTTTAACTCTTTGTCTATTACCTGCAACACCCAGTGCATTGAAATGTTGTGAATCAAATTTTATATTGCAAATGTAAGATTGTTGTCTGACATCTAGCCACAATGTGTCTATTGAATGAATTATTGTGATCAGAATCACAACAAAAGGTCATTCAATTGAGTTTGCATGGCTAAATCTGAGCATTGCATAACATGTATTGATATTGATCTCCACTCTAGAAAAGTGAAATTAGAAGCCTTACCTCATCAATCATCTTGGCAGCAATAGGGCCTTGTCCCTGGCCTAGAGACACAGTCTGCATACCATTGCCACCCATTCCTACAAGGACAAACCATTCAAAGTATTAGAATAAGTTTTATTCTGCCCTTCCATACTTATAATATCTATTTTTTACTTGCACATCAAGCGACTTGCATAATCTGCATCAGAATAATAGCGTCATAATTTAATAACTTTATTCTAAAATCAGTTTTCAATCTGTAGGCTGGATAATGTAGAAATGAATCTTTTCTTTTATAATAAGTTTATTTTCATCAACACATCAAAGATGAATTAATAAATTTGGTCTTTAACATATTGAAATTTCATATTCATTTAATCTCTCTTTGAATAAAAAATAATAATGTTCTAGTAAGCAGCAACAAAATAAACCCCAATCAGTAACCAAAAGAACACTTCAAAATTTGTCATATTAGTCTACTGCTATTCAAATACCTAGAACATCTAATCTACCTGATAAACATGCAATTTGAATTAGTAAACCCAAGAAACTGCCTGAAAACATGGATATCAAATAACAAGTGCGCTTAGTAACATCCCTGTAAAATAAGCATGTTTGCAAAGTTTAGATATATGAAATTAGTATACTAAACACAGTGAATTATCATAATGAAATAACCAATGTGTACATGATAATAAGCATTAGTACACAATAGCATCCATTTACTACTGGTTAATATGACATGCAGAAGACATGCAGTAGACATACAGAAGACATACAGAAGACATGCAGTAGACATGCAGCTGTATTATTTGGCCTGCAGAGAGTGTGCGCGTACAATAATCCTGCCTATGGACTGCTGAAAGGAATTCAAAGAACTTGATGAGAACAAAACAAATCTGTGGTAAAATATGGTAGAATATCAGACAAAAAAGCAAATGAATTATCAATGTAATACACAGTATACAAAAATAGAAAGCAACAATATGAAACAGAACAGCTTCATCTAAGAAAGAAAATTCCTTTCCATGGTAGATTTCACAATATAACATGAATGAAATGATGGTGAGAAAAAAACTAGAAGAAATAATACCTAATTTACAAAACAAAAACAATGACTTATCAACTAAATATGATCTCACGCTTTTATATCCGAATATTAAAAAATAAATTTTTTTGTATATATTTGAAAACTTCTTTGAACAGTAAAGAAATGAAATAAATGCCATCTGACACAAGTAGTGATAAAAAAGCTAGTTTTGACAATTGGACTATTTCTTTACTTTTGATATCTAAATAACCTTGTTGTTCTGTGAATTTACAGTGTAATATTGTAGCTAAGATTAAAGAAATATGATTTATACCTTAAAGTGTACATGCCGCTTTTAGCAGGAAAATATTGGAATAAAGAGTTGTAATAATTCAACATGTTTTAACAAATAAGGGAATGGAATAAATTAAAGTTTCCCACTAATTGCAAGTGGTTTATAGAATATTTATGAATAATTACTTAACTTCAATACAAATGTTTAAACCTTGCCTCATCGCTCAAACTACAGCCTCAGCTTCAGTAAAACTCTCTGGTTTTGAATATATCTAGTGTTTGTTCTAAAAAAGGTGAATGTAGGTTTGACCTCTGTGGACCAAAGACATGGACCAGCCTATCACATGAACTTCGGTCATCAAACTCTCTTGAGGTGTTTAAGCGCAAGCTAAAGACTTATGTGTTTACACCGTAACTTTTGACTTTGAACTTAGGAGACACTAACATAATGTGAAGCTCATAGAGCAGTTCGTCTGATTATGTGCTATATAAATGTCAGTTTATTATTATATTATTATAAATATTATTTGTAATAATACGTATGATGGCTTTGCAGTTTTGAATAGACCTCTTTAAATTATTTGAATGTGCTCATTTTCTATAGTTGTGGAATATACTTTTGTATCATAATTTATTAAGGACTATTACATGATCATATTGGACAAAAATGATGAAAAAATGAACACAAAATGAAATATATGAATGCAGGAAGTGTGGCTCATGAATTTCAGGAAATCAAATAAATGTAGAAATAAGGCCAAACTTCTTGATAGAAATGAATGAGAGGAAATGCTAAAATGGCTCAAGCGAACTCCGTAAATTTGAAGGGAATAGAATGTAACATATAGAGATAAATAAAGTAAAAGTATGCTGTATGTAGAACGAAGTTAGGATAGTGCAGGACATACTACTCAAAGATTGATCCTTGGATGATCTGAAGACCTTGGACTTTCTTCGATGACGATCTCTGTCAGCAAGATACTCTAATCCAGCAGCATCAACAGGATCATCGCTATCAAACTCTCTTTGTCTCATCTCTGTCTCATACATTTCATTGAATCCCTTTTCATCGTTCAGGATTGAAGCGTGAGTGGAGCTTGGAGATGCATTGCGGAACGGTGATTGGTGTGAAGTGCTTTGGGTGGGTGAGGTAAATAGGATGGGTGTGGTGATTTGGGTGGGAAAGGTGCTTTGGATGGGAGTGGTGCTTTGGGTGGGAGCATGTAATGGATTTGGGAAGCTTGGTAGAGGGGAATCAAGGTTCTCTTCCGTGTCGGTATCACAAATACTATCTACTTCCGGAATAGCGGAAAGGACGCGTCTAGCTGGGATGATATCAACCAAATCATCCTCTACAAGCTCAAAACTTTCATCTTGGGAGTTGTGATCAGTGTTAGAAGCGTGCAACTTTTGTTTTCTGCCCATGTTATTGTGAGGGGTGATGTGTGGCTGATGGGACAGTGCATGCTCTATATTCTCTTTACTACCACTGAGCTGCTGCAATGTTTCATGAAGCAGAGAAGGGGTGTCTCCAGCCTCTGACATCCCTCCCTCATCACCTTCAGTCATTGTATCAAGCAACGTAGCAGTGTCTGGAGTCTTTGAGTGACGTTCCCTGTTTGTAAGCAGCTCAAGACTGCTTGTGGCACGACTCATGTTGGATTTGATTGACATGGAGTCTTGTTTAGGTGGCTTCAGGAAACCTGTTCATTAATACATAGTCATTAAATTGAGAAACACTCACAAATACGTGTACACATACACATGCATCAAAATCATATCAATATTTTCCATGGATTCATCACAAACATGAATAGTATGAATTATGCAAATTTCACAAATGGTTGTTTTACAAAAAAAATGGGCACAGTGAATTGGATGAAATGTTGTACTGTGATTCATCTGTTTTAAGAGCTGAATTTTAATATGAATCACTGCCTTTGTAAAAGTTTCCTTTTTGGATCACACATCAACAAGGTTTATCAAATGTAAATAATCTAAAAAAAATCTTTATCATTACTTGACAAAAATTGAATTTGTTACTGTAGCATTATTAGAAAACCACTTAACCTTTCTAAAGATTACGATAAAACAGTATTCACTACTGTTATTTTGGGTTAGAAGACATTAATACTTCTCATTTAAAATAAGCATGCATGAGTAATAGAGCATGCCCCCAAAATGCATAACATTCACAGCAAACAACAAAATAGGTTCCTATAATTAACTACAAGAAGGTATTAAATAAATCAATTTCTAAAAGAGAAACATTACCAATATTCATTAAATCCATAATCATCATTAGTTGTCAGTATAAGAAAGGGAAATAAGTTTTATTGAAGTTCTGAAAGAACATTGACAATTATGAATTATTCAACATAATTAGTTCAAGTGCATCTACTAAAGTCTGTGATGTGTAGGGATAACTGGTTGTGTACAAGGATAATGTACATGTAGGGGAATGGACATTACCTGTGTTTTGGGGGAAAAAAAACAACAGAAAATCTCTACAAAGTGTGTGTTTCAGCAGAAAGCTTCCTTCAGAATTAGGAAGTAGTAATACCTATGAAAAAATATCTCTGCAATTAAACAAAGAACACTCATACTTTTATCCTTCAAAATATCTATAGTACGAGTTTGTTCCCTCTAACCTTTCTCCACTGCAAACTTCATCAAGACGTTCATAGGATCGGCACCAGGAGATAATACAAAGATGAGAGGGGTGAAGTATGATGAATCAACATAGCTCTTTGCAAGGTCAAAGGTCGGAGGTTCAATGTACGCTTGACCCATGGCCTTGATGATGAAGTTCTGGACTGCTGGTACCATCTGAAATATAACAAATATTGATAGAAATAGAGTGAGTGTCTCTTAGATACTTGATGTACAATACATGAAGTTTGATATAATTAGAATTATTTTAATTCATATACAAGAATCTAAGACTGTGGTTTGGGTATATTTAAGAATCAGAATAAGTGAAGAAGAGAAAGGAGTATCAACATACCTTGTCTGGTCTGATCATACGGAGAATGATTAATTTCTCAATCTCATTTAGAGTTAGTTCCCATGGCTCAGGAATCTTATCCGTATGAGGACTTGGTGAGTCATATAGCTTCTTCCAATCGGAGATCTGAAAAAAATCAATACATACAAAGAAATTTGTTTATTTGTCTCACAAGCTACAATTCCTGAGTTCTCGAATATTTTGAAAAAAATCACAGCATCCGGTGTGCTATATATATATATATCTTTTGAGAAGAAATTAATTATCGATATGAGTACAAAATATTGCAATCATATTTCAATAGTTGCCATATTGTTTACTTTACAAAAATAACATGGAAGCATAATCTGTAACTGATCATATTAAATTGCACATAAAGATAATGCAAAACATCCAGTATCAGAATTACAGCTTATGATAGATAAATAATGTAATAATAATAATAATAATTGAATTTATATAGCGCTTTTTCCAGAGGATACAAAGCGCTGCTTAAAAAGACATATATTTAACTACATTAAGAATTATAAAGATGGGTTTTGAGGTGTTTCTTGAAAAGGTTGAAATGTAAATGGATACAAAAATATATCTCTATCGTTTTTGTTCGATACAGTAAGGCCTGCTCATGTATAATCTCTATTTTAATCAAAGCGAGTTCTAAAGCAAAAGTATTAATATAAGCGATGTTCAATACACACTTTCACAAACATGGTCAACAATTGTTTTTATCTGAAAAGGTCTCTCATTGATATGCATCAATATGGATTGGCCTGTTTGTTTCATCTTGTGAGGAATTGACACAATGATATTAAGTTATATTGCACATTTATAAATGAATCACTTTCGAGCAGAGAAGAAATGCTTACATTACTCCTGAAGTTGAGCATGAAATCATCAAATGCATCAAGCTGAGACACTCTAACGACTTCTGCCCATGACTTGTCTGATAGCCAATTAGGAGCAGGGTTAGGGAATGGATTCTCCAAAGCCACACCTCCTGTCAAGAGGAACCTCCATTCTCTGTCATCAATCTCTCCTCTTGAAAGACAAGATGGAGAGAAATGAGTATTAGATACCAACTACGTGAGATACATAAAGGCTTCTGAACATTCGGTATTTGCCAAATATTAAAAAAGGATCTAAAATAACTGTAGCAATAAGATGGTGTCCACAAAGATTTTTTTCAGATACTTCATTATTAGCCTTCCTGGCAAAAAAACCTTGCATTGCCCTTGATAATCATTTTAACTCCTTTCTGCATGTCGTACGAGGTTACTTGGTTGCTTAGCAACGACACATTAAATATGGCTGCTCACACGTAATACTGCACGTCTATCACTAGTGTCATCATTTCGCCATCGGCCACCTACTACACTGCATGAAAAAATACCCAGAAATTCAAAACAAACATCCAGTCCAAACTGAATTTGCATAAAATGTCCCAATATATAGAAAGGTCTAATTTGCAGCATCTTAAGTCATGATCTTTGCTCTACGATTGAAAAGTCAAAGTAGTTCTCCTAATTGAAAAAAAAAACTCTTAGTACTTCAAAAGGGAGAGTATAAAGCTCATGTTCTTACCTGCCCTTTGCTATGCCAATGCATAGGATGAATGAGAAAAGCAGCTTATCCTTCTCAAACAATGATCGACATACATTCTGATAGATGCTGTATGTGAAGTGATCATTCAGACTCTTGATACGTCTCTCTAAGTCATTGGAGGGCTCACTAAGACTGATAGACTGGAAGGGATAACAAGAAACATTCGATTACACAATCATTATGATCAATTGGAATCGCATATTCTCATTGTAAGATGTGCACAATACCCAACCTCAGTTCCTCCAAAAATTACTTGTTCTTCTGCAAAAAAATGTATGAATCTTTTTAAGCCTCATTTGAATGCAATCGCAGCTAAATTTTAGAATAACCTGCCAGATGATATCAAGAATTCTGGCTGTGCAAAATTTTGTGACACATAGAAAATAAATATGGCAGAAAACCACTCCCAATACTTTATTTTGTAGTCAAATTGTACAGCATGCTCAGCATACCTCATTAATGCTGTTTATCCTTCTCTTTCTATTCCTTCTTAACCCTTCCTGCGCCGGCTATAGAATCCCCCGTGCGCCAGGCTAAATTGGGACGAGTGAAACTGGGCACTCCTTTTTGTAGAACATTTTTAAATTGCTATGTAACGCTATATTTCTGACACGCTCATGTGAAAGGTTAATCCGTAATGAATTGACACAGGTCGGAAATTCACACTGTACGGTCGCGAGCGCGGCAAAATCGTATTGATTTTTGGAAAAATACTATTGTGCCAATCGGCACGCTTGGCGATCCATCGACTAATCCGATTTGATCCCTTGGCGACGGATGAGTTAATCAATGCATAGAGACATATTTTACAAATGTGTTGTATTATTATCATTAGTTTAGATATTGAAGGACACATTCTTCTTTATAAGGTATAAAACTGGGAAAACTTTGTCATTAGTCCAATTTTAGGATAATAAGTCAATTTTCTTCTGGTGAATTGCAAACCAATCACAGAAGGTAACAACAGTTTATTCATACTCATCTTTCATACCATAAATTCACTTATACTCACTCTAGACTATAATCCAAACCATTGATATGAGAACTAAAATGTATGTAGCAAACAATATATATTATCTTCTAGTACATATTCTGGTATATATGCAAATACACAAAACCGGCAATATAACATTACATATTTCCCACAATAAATGAAACATATTTAGTAGATGTACAAACAAAATGTGCCGTCACCACAAATATGCATCACTACAAACAAAATTAAATATTACAAAAAAAAAATTAAGTAAACAATTAGCCTCATTAGAGATACACTGGTTAGAACAATTACAAAATTTATTTAAATGGTTGAAAATAGAAATCAAAAATTCCTTTGGTGATAAATGGCTTTGAATATTTGATGAATAAACTAAAGGCAATATAAAGATACATAATCTATGTTAAAATCATCCACACTTTCTTTGTCATCATCGTCATCATCATCAATATGTCATCAAACAACCATTTTTTGAGCATGCAAGAACCATGTCATTCACCACTACCAGGTTTCTCTTGTTACAAGATTGTAGTATTTCATTGAAGCTCAGAAGATGATGTATGACCTGACTGCCCTTCCAACACTAACACTCTGTAGAGCTTTCAGTTTACCCCAACTTCAGCATGTTAGCCTTGTATCTCCTAATCCACAATCTTCATGTGTTCAAAGAACGCCAGGTGATCCACGGCAGTTTGTCAGAAATCATAATGATCAAATCCAGATTGTTTGTGCTGAGTCATATGATCAATCAAAAGTGAATGTTACAAAGTAATCAAAATATTTGATCCCTAAAAAAATGAATAATATTGCATAAAAATATGAAAATCAAAATTATCATCGGATGCATACACAGTATAATGACAAGTTGTGATAAAGTGCCACACCACTTTACAAATTTATGACTGCTCAACATAAAGTGCTTACACATACAAACCAATTACAAGTTCACCAATCTGTTAGTACAAAAATGCCACCTTTGAAGCACCACATGGTATGGGGATATTTAGGGTATTTGGCGGAATATTGCACCCATCACCACATCATTTATACATTGTCACACAAACTTACTGGAATTGCTGCTAGCATTTCTGGTGTCATTCCTTTAGTGTCATACACAGACTGAACGGAGGTCACAAGGGATGAACAAAGGTCATTATTCATTTATGATATTCAAAATAAAACAAATGTATAATGTTATAGTTTGAGTTTCTACAACATATCTTAAATTAAACAAAATATGAAGGTAGCATTCTGATATTGCAAACTCTATTTCTTAGGATCATGAGTTACAAAATAGAAAGCTTAGAATTAAAAACAATAACATTTTAGAATAAAATTGACAATGCAGTAATATTCAACAAAAAAAAAGGAAAAAGGATCTATCAAAGAAGAAATTGATTATACTTTACCTGGAGATAGAGGTTGATGAACCAAGCCAATGAATACTGATACATGGGCTCAATGTTAGCCAAGTCAGAGATTGTGAAGAAGAGGATTGATGAGTGCTTGGCAACCTATGACAGAACATGAATGCAAATCATGAAGACAAACAGGACAGGTATACAAGTTCCAGATGTTATATCAATGAACTATTTTGCATTGGTTCAACGCTGCATAGGGAGCCTTAATTCCAATAAGTTTCAACATTTAAATAATCTTCATTTCAAGTTAAATGTTGAATTGTAATCCAGAATGTATTTTCACTCTCAAGACAATCGATTGTAGAAATATACAGAAAATATCTGCTATTTAATTAATCCAGTCTTGGACTCACATCATCACATAATCAATTTTGAAAACAAATGTTTAACAATAAAATTGCAATATAATATTGTATCAAAAACATGATAAAGATACTCCTTACTGGTTTGTATCCATCTCTTGTTTCATCGATCTCTGTCTCTGTCTTGCTAGCAATCTCTTGTTTCTCTGAGATCTCCTTTGAGAGAACCTTGGATGAGGATAAGATCTCAATGGCAGTCTCATCTTCTAGAATGTTCCCTTGAGATGAGGACAGGACCTGGAGAGAAAAAAAAGGGAAATTGAATTGAATTGAAGTCCAATGATGTCCTAGAAAGAACTTAGATGTTCATCATTTAATTTCCATATCATCTTCCAGAACTATATTCCAGAAGTACTAAAAACATGATCACAATTAATGTCAACTGCGAAGTACACAGGAAAAGAAACATATAACTTTTGGCAAACTGTTTATATAAGATTGCTCTATTATTAAACTGCAAACTGATTAAAAAAAATAAGAACATGATTGATCATGAGTACAAAATAAATGATTTGCTTCATCTAAGGATTTTTCGCTTATCAAATACATTTCATGAAAAAGATAAATGCTTCCCGGTCACATTTTTCACCCATGAAAAAAGATATTTTGCAGAAAAATACCAACCTCAAGAATCTTATCTTCAATCTCCTTGAGTTGCTTCTTGTTCTTTGCACTCTCAATGATGAGCTGGTTCTTCTTCTCTTCTAAGTCTGGCTTCTCTTTGGCTGCAACCAAGCCTAATAGTTGATCTTCCAAGCCAAGTGGTGTGATCATGAAATTGAGCAATGTCACCTACAAGAGAAAATGTTCATAGAGAGAAAGAATACCTTGATGTCATTTTTAGCACTTTATTCACTACACAGTGAACTTCACATTAAAAAAAATGCATAAATCAAATGCATGTTTAATATCCCCGGCAATATGTAACTATTTTCCTTCAGAAGCTTTTTAACATTATTTCATGATTACACATGGTATACAAAACACAAATTGCATTGAATATATGACCCATTATGTGGCATATCCTAAGGATTTAAGACTGAAAACTTTACTAGACATGGGAAAATTAAAAAGAAGTAGAATGTTATGATTACCTTGACAGAGACTTCAGGGAGGTAGTGTGGATTGCGAAGCCTGGTTGTGATGTAGAACTTGAAGTCACGACTGAACTCAACAACGTTATCACCAAGACGGATATAATCCAAACCATTCTACACAAACACAAAGGAGAATCACTATGAATTAAGTATCCAAGCAAAAAACGTGTTTAATTACCATCGTATTGCAAGTCCTAATGTAACACATATTAATCTCATAATACACTCATTTATTATTTTTAAAAATGTTAAAAATGAAATAGAAAATGATATGTATAACTCACCTGTTTGAAGGTTTGTTTCAGGAGCAAAGGCTCAAGGACAGGATCCAATTCTTCTCCTACGTTCTCCATCATACATGGTTGACCAAACTGTGAAAGAAATCGGACAAGAACTAGTACAAGAAATGTCTAACTGCATACATCACGATAAGGGTATCATTTTAGTTCTTGAAGAAAGGAATAATTACAAGCACACTTGATTTATCCTTCAACTTAATTTCAAAATCAATGAAAATAATTCAAATTGAGTGATATATTTCTTGAGAAAAAAACTACTGTTAATCTATTATTTAATAAATAGTTCAAGAGACATATAAAACTTCAAAAGCAAGTAGACTAACCTGCATACAGTTCTCTAGAGTTCGAGTGTAGGTAGGATCAGATAGTTTGATGACTTGTAGTTTGTTAGGTTTCTCCATGTTCTTAATCCATTTATTAGCTTGGCCTTGAGGGTCGATCATGAGTGGCCAACGATTAGCATTGGTCACTATCAAAGCATTGTCAGTTGAAAAGCTGAAAATACAAATTGGCATTATTATGTGTAAAAATAGAAAACGTGTATTTTTTATAAAATTGTGCAAGAAAGTTGCAATCAAGAGAAAATCAAACCTAAAATCATTGACAGAGTGAGAGGAGCATTCTGGTTGTCTCACCCGCTATGATTTTACTTTTCATAGAGCTAGACACAATTATTTTACAGCATCGATTTCTGGCAAAATGCAGATGACCATGGGTTTCTTACAACAGCCGATTATTCACTGTGATTCAAAATGTTGATAATTTATGTACTTTTATGAAAACCTTTTCAACTAATGACTCTAGTAAACATACTTTGCTTCATATTATCTTTAAATGCTTCATTGGTTACACAGTTTGCCTGCAAACATTTTGTTGAATTACATCATGGTAGAATAAAACTTCAAGTGTTTGCTACTTAAAATGCTGGCCTATTAAGTCATATTAAATCTTCCCATACAGGACTGTACTTTAGAACCGTTCATAAGATGTGAATAACAGAAATCAACAAGAACAATTATTCCAAAAATATTCACCATCAAAGAATATTATTTCATTCCTTGGATAAATAATGGATTTCTAATAACTTACTTGTCAACAGGCAGTCCAGCTAACTGCCAATCTCTCACTTTGACAGGATCTCCCAAGGTAGCCGACAGAGAAAACACACTTGATACAGGGATGTCTTTCTCCAAACACATATCATACCACTCCTTCAGACATTCCTAATAGCAAAAAGAAAGGAAAGATGAGTTATTTGAGATGTTCATTTTTGTTAAATATACTTAACACTTTGGATGCGACCCAGTATTGCTGCTATTGGGGAATATAGAAGTACCCTCTTACTGGAAGGTTTCTTCATATCATTTGGTAACTTATACCTTTCAATTGAACATATGAATGAAATGCCATACTTTTCTTGTCATAACAATGTAAATTTTGTTTTTGAAAATGCTATATACATAATATAAGATTCTATATCTCAGATATGAAACACTGACCTAATTTGTGACAGCCTGGGAATGTGGGCTTCTTTGGAAGCCAGTCATGTTCACAGTAGATGAAATATCATGGTAATGATTAAAATTTCAATTAGAAGAGTTTGGATTCAAACTCCAGATATGATGTTGATTTCCTTAAGCAAGCACCCACTGTGCATGCTGCACTCTTTATGTCTCCTGAAAACATGTTTTCTTTGTGTGAAATAAATGAAATAAAATAAAATAAACTTTGTTACATTGGAAATATAACCATGTTATTTCAATGAGTTTTAAGTACATCTCACCTGTCTGAAGGAGAGTGTGAAAGGTCCTAGGTAGGCTACCACTCCAGCTGAGAGTAAAACATCACCTACGATGTTCATGTATGTCTCACTCAACTCCTCGGTTAGCTGGTAGGGATGAAGATGAATAAACATCAATAAAATAAACATGAAAGTTAATTGTATAAACTAGTCATTTTACATGCATTTCATCCTACATTACAGAAAAGAACGAAGTGTACAACTAATGTATAATTGTTAAAGAAAATATTTACATGGAAGAAGTAAAAACAAAATATGTTCACAATAATAATACCATCAATACATAACATTTATACAGCACTTAATCAAATTCAGGTTGAAAGGACTTAAATCTAGAGAATGATCAATTTCTAATCTAATTTCCACCTATCCGCAAAGTGTCAATACTAAACTCTAAGTTATTTGCTGACAGTTTGATGTAGCACCAACAAGGTTTTCAGTGCATGCAAACCTGAAACACTTTTAATAGTTAACAAATTTTACATAGATACATGTTGGTTCACCCCTTACCTGTAACCATCTAGATTTCTCCCCTCCTAACCCGGCAATCAGTTTCTCAGCTCGGATTAGTTTCAGCTTTGTCAACTCAATGTTATCCTCCAAATCCTGTCAAATACGAATATATTCAGAATTAGGTTAGTATAGATGCACTTCAAATAACAACAATCTCATCTACACAAATATATTACACCAAAACTATCATTATACAGGATTGGTAATTCCATTTAGACCTCATGGCCTATATGGATATATTAAAAAAATTAAGAGTAAAAGTAGAATGTATTTTGCCTAATTAATCTTCTGTAGTCTCAGTTATCAGTGACTGACACATGTACACATTGCTCTGTACCATTACTCTTGATTACAAAATACCGGTAATGCAATCTTTATCATTTTTGCTTTTTAATCTAGAGTTGAAATTACGATTTCTCCTTCAAACCTTCTATTTTCATGAGATGCAATGAATGGTATTTACACTCTATTCACTTAAGGAAATTTTTTTCAGAACACATACCTTCTTTTCTGCTTCTTTCCTGGCTAGTTGATTGTTCAAAGCCTCTAGTTTGTCCATGATCTCTTTCAGTACCCCTCTCTTCTCATTGAGATGGCCTTGTTGTTCTTCAAGTTTAGACTCTGCCTCTTGAAGGCGAGCTCTTTTTGGAGCCACAATCTATATAACACAACAAATGATTTGTACATTACTACCTGTTCTGAGAATATTTCCTGAAGATATGCTCCCTTGACAGCAACAATCTACATTTTCATATAGCATGCTGCAAATCATTTCTATTCATACCTCAAATAAATTGCAGATAGCTACATGTCTTTACCTTACATATACAGTGTAACTCATTGATTGGTAGGAGGGATGGAAAATATTTATTGTTTAGGGCAAGTATGGCTGAGGACAGTCTGTTGTGTGTTTATATTTACAATTTCCCTATTAGGACCAATACTTCAAAACACCATTATGAATAAAAAAAAACAATTAAAAAATATATATATAAATGAATAAATAAAAACAATTATGAAGTTCATGATTTGTATGAATTTGTTTTCTTTAAATGGGTGTTACATGTGATATGTTTGAATCAATAATGGTTCATTTAAACAATTACCTTGGCAATTCTGTCATAGACTTCCACAGCTAAAACCCAAGCACAAAGCCCCTGGCATGCTGAAGAAACTTTCTTCACTATTTCAGGTCTGAAGTCCGGATTGTTTATATACTGGTCTCTGATCTTCTTGGTGATGGCAGGAGCAATGTTATCCTTGTCATATTCCTTGAGAGATTCAAGGAATTTCATATCTCCAAGCATCTGTAAAATAAAAACAGTAAAACAAATATAAATCAAGGGAAATTAGCTAGCATACAAGACTAAATCACAGCTTCCACTTCCAACAATCAAAGAATGAAAAATATAATGAATTGATGTATAATAATCACAAAGTTGTCTTCAGGAAATAAATGCTTCATATGACCAATTTGTAAATACATAATACATGTGTTTACTTTGCATCAAGATTGATAAAAGTGGATAACTAGTGACTTTTAGGATAACTTATGTACCTGTAGACATTCCTTCTAAAGAAATTTGTAAGCGAATAAAGATAAAGCAGATCATGTACTTACTCTTTTAGCAGCTGGCCAGTAGTCATCAAATGGCTTCCCTTCGTCACTGACTTTGCGTTCACCTTTTATTCCCTACAAATACAAAGAGATGTTGAATTCTCATGAAAGACGAGTCTTAGTTGTATTGCAAGTTCTACAACATGGTGCATGTCAGAAGATTGTAATTTGGAATTTATTCATTCGAATGTCATCGACACATGTAATAGATTGTAAATAATCATAATCTTCGTCAACATAGGCATCCTTATCAATATCCCATTGTTACTGATATCATCATCATCATCATCATCATCATCATCATCATCACCATCATCATCATCATTATCATCATCATCATCATCATCATCATCACTCTCCAGAATAATCTTAATGTCAAACTGACCTTCATAATGCATATGGCTTCCATAACAAGCCTAACTCCAGCTGGAGGGTTTGTCATGGTTTTGACAATTGTGATATCTTGTTGTTTGAGAGTATCAAGAGCTTTGACGGCAGCATCTAGTGCAGGCATGGCAACAGCTAGATTGCTCTCACAGTCCTCCTACATGTAGAAAAAAACAGAGAGGAATAATGTTCTTTTTTCTTGATATTTTAATATCTCACAGTAATCAGTAATAAACAATGATTACATTTATATAAAAAAATGACCTACATATAACATTGATGCAAATTTATCCTTTATGAGACTGAACAACAAAAAACTCAAACTACAACATCTGACTGATGTTGAAAGTGTACCGTATGGATTCAAAGCTTTCAGCGTAATGAATTCGTCTACACTAGTCTGACCTTGATAGCCTGTGCTTCCTTAGCAGCTTCATTAGCAACAGCTTCATCAGCCGCAACGAGCTGCCTCTTAGCATCAACCTCATTCGTCTCCTCTTGTACAACCAGAATCAATTTGTCAGTCTCTTTACTACTCTCAATCAGCTGGGGTTGCAATGCTGTCAACTCTTCTTGCATCACTGAAATCTATTCAAAGAAGGGGAATGATAAGAAAAAAATTCAACTCACTCGCATAGCTGATAATTACTAGTATTCATTTTGAAGAAAAAAAAAGAATATTAAGTTAAAGAAAAAATTATACTGTACTACAAAAGAATAATAATGATCCTAGATATTACAAAAAATACACACATTTTTATCACATTAACAAAGCTGACAGTGTATGAAATCACAAACACCAATATCTTTCATAAACCTGAAATGTTTCAAAACCCCTATATTCTTATGATAGGACAATGGAAGGAATGATTTAAAGGGAAAGATGCTTTGACGATATTGATTTATAAGTTGGGTTCCATGAAATTGATACTCTACAACTGATAGAAAATATAATTTGGATCAATTTCAAGGTACAAACCTGTGAAGCTGCAAAATCAAGTTTCTCCAGTCCCACCATGTATCTGTTCTTCAGAGTTAAGATCTCCATTCTCTTCCGATTCAGAAGAGTCTTGAAAGTCTTGATGAGCTCTAGGTATGATGTTGGAGTGACATAGTTTGCTCTCCTCAAGATGGTAAAAAACCTATCATACACAACAAAATAGAAAGTTGTTATCTAGACCTAGTGCTGAGTAACAGCAATAAAAGAGAAAGCAAATATGATGTTCATCAAAAATGCAAAATTGGATATTATAATAAACAGGTCTCATTATAATATGGAATAAACAAATCCAAATTAATGTGGCAATTATGAGTAGGTTATGAATATCAGTGTCCATTATATTTTTTCTACGTGAAAGATTAGTATCGGAACACCTACCTATCTGACATTGCTCTGACACTCTCATGAAAGTGTTTACACATGACGACCGTCTCCGCTCTGATCTCATCGGACATCTCAACATCATCTAAGAACTTATGAGCAACCATCTCAAGAGCATCTTCAGGCCACGCCTTTAAACACAACAAGAAAATAATATTTCATGTTATGAGCCAGTTTGCAGATGGTCTGCTTGACATTATATGTTAAAGCGTGTTGAATCATTTCAATCAACATCTTTTCATCATAAAAATTCAAGTTATTTGCAGATTTTTTTTCAAAAGTATGAGGATGGTGTGTTCTGTTGATGACATTCAGGCTACTTGGCATATGAATCTTTTTAAGTTGTAAAAAAAAAGTTGTAAAAACTGCCAAAAAACAGTATGCTTACAAAATTTATACCATTCATACAAAATGGGACATTATTATTGCAATTGAAAGATAAAATCATTGAAAAAATCTATAAAATGTGTATATGTATACAACCATCAAATATTTTCCCTTCTTTGGAGCTAAGATATCGATGTAATTGTTTTCCAGAATTCTGAAGATATTCTGTGAAAATCTATACTCAATAGATTGATTGACACCTTAATTGAGAGCATGTGCCTAAAACAAGGTAACAACAGACTAACATTGAATAACTTTTAGCCTGTTGAACCAGAAGCATGAAACTTTCATTAGTCTAAACTAACAAGGCATTTCACTGAAAACAGCTCATTTGGTAAACTAAAGATGGCTGACATAACTGATGAAATTGACAACATTCATACATTAAAATGAAAAAGATACATATTACACTTGGTGAATGATTACCTTAAACCAATCAATGGTGCAGCAGTTGATAAGAGAAGGGAACATGCGGAGTCTATTCCTGAAAGCATCTCCAATAGGACTAAAAGCAAGCACCACATGAAGGTTGCGTCTAATCCTCTCAATAAACTTGTTATACATGTTCAGTGGAGTCATCTCAATCTGAATGTTCTCTGCTACACATACTTGTTGCATCTAAAGAACAAGAAAGAATGATGTTGTGAATATGAATTTATGTACATGGAAACCCCTGAAATACATTATTACCATTTTTGTACTGCTTGAATGGTCTTTGTCACCAGGTTTGATGGATCTTTATGTTTGGAAACTTCACATGTGACCCTCACCAAAAGATGCAACGTATACCTTAAGGCCCATAATCATTAAATGGAAAATAACTTGAAACATAATTTCATAAATTCTACAAAGCAATATTGAAAGATGAGATTATGATACTATATTCAATTGATTTGTAAGGTTAATTGGGTAATAATTTTTTTGGAAACGTTGTACATAACACTAACCTTTTCTATGATTTCCAGGCGTTCTTCATTCTCAAATAGATTGGGAATGTCTCCCGTGTTGAGGATCATGTTAATGTCTTCAAGAAATGACTCCTCCTAATAATGCAAATGCAGACAATAAAATGTTAAACAGAGTATTTGTCGTCCACGTAATAAGAGTTGTAGAAATGTGCGATAAAAATGAGCCGAATATAAAACAGGTAAATCTTAATTTTGAATCTAATTGGATGAAATATAGTATCACTATAATTCAAATTATTTTCATGATAATTATGTGTTTCCGAATAAATCACCTTTAGACACAAAAGTATGTTCACATTTGAATAATTTTAAAACCAATACAAAATTCTCTATGAAAGCATAGAAAAATGTTTTACCTTAATTTGATGATCCCCAAACAAGAAGACTGTATTACATCCTTCATCACCTGCTTTTCTCATCAGCTGCCTGATATCTTCTCTCCAGTCTGCTTGAGTATAATTCTTTGTTATCTCAATACTAAACACATCATACATTGCCATGAAGGCTGCCAGACGAGCTGCACTAGCTCGACCACTGCCTCCGATACCTGAAAGATGCAACAGGTGTTACCATAAATGTTGTTACTTTGGGGTAATTACTAATTGGTTGGGAATGGCAATCTGTTTAAAAATAAAACAAATCAACTTACAAAACATACATCTAATATAATCCCATGAAAATGGAAATTCTTATTCGAAAAAGACAAATACATCAAAATTTGTGGATTAATCAAAATATCTATATATTTGTGTGACATGAGCACGGGACTGGAATCAGAAGATGTACAAATGTACAGACTGTGTGAAGTTCTCAACTCTAGTGTAAAGTAATTACATAAGACTTCCCATATACCAGGGTGGTCTTTAACTACAAGTTGCAAACTGCATGTATGTCTAAAATGGAAGATCTTTGGGATTTTCACAACAGATATGTTGACAGAACTTGTGCAGTGTTAGATCATGTACTCAGAAGCAGGTTTGGGATGACTTACCAACAAGAAGAGCATGTCCATTTGGTTGTTTAAGAACCCGGCTGATCCTTGAGATATGTTCAATAGCAAACCTGAACATAACTAGATCCATGGGGGCTTTAGTCATCATGTTGTATTCCTCGAGATATTTCTCCACATTCTAAAAAGGCAACAAAAAAAAATCAAGAGTATCTCACTTCCAATTCTACAACTTTTTTCAATATCTCTTGTGAGAAGTATAGACAAATTTATCGAAAAATTGGAAATTAATCACGTGGGAACACAAGTCACATAGAATACTTCTAATCAGTATTTCAGCTGTTGATAACAAGTTTTGTCAAACAGAGAATGAATATAGTTTACCTCTCTGAGTCCTTCCATATCAGTAATCTCATCATAATTCTTCTCATCATCCTTGGTTCGCATATAATCTCCAAAGAATAAGCTGAAATTTCAGGGAAAAAAGGAAAGTTGTTGTCACATGTTCAAGGAAGATGAAATTTATTCCTCTTCATCAAATGGTATCAAATTAAACAAATCCAAGCTATCAATCTTTATAAAAAATAATACACTTAAGTTGAATTAAGAGTTGGAAATAGTTCAAATACTTGATTTTTAGCAACAGGGACTCGAATTTAAGGGGAGCAACAGTGATTGCTCTCCTAAAGATCCATTTAGATGCTTTTGGGTGGAGTGATTTATAGAGCCCCTTGTAAATCCCAATCTTAATGCATGAATGCCCAATTTAGCTCCCGTAAAATTCTCCTTGAGAACCTTAGGGACACGTTAGGAGAGCTATTCAGTCCCTGGTACGAGTCTCTATTTTTGAAAAATACTTGAAAAGTAATGTTCATGCAAATTCAATGCAACAAATTACAGATTATGAAGCAAATACTGCAATCCATGAAATACATAGAATAGATTTTCCACAATAACAGCAAGCTCCCAATTCAAATTTGTCAAATCTCCCATAAAATACTCACCATAAAAATCTTAGTACAAATTTATTTCTGAGAGTTATTATATCAATACTATTGAACACACAGCATGCAAACGTGGACAGAAAATGTGTGAAAGAAATAGAAATGTATTAAAACTATGATTATGGGAAAGTTTCAAAGTATATCAAACTGCAGATTATAAGGAATTTACTATGCTCAAAATGACCGTTAGGAAATACAAATAATGAACAAGAAAATACACATTATTGGAAGATTTGAAAAATGATATCACACTCAGGATGACATCTTACATTAATTTGAATATCTTAATATTGAAAAATGGCCTGGAAAATTAGCCTCTAACAACTTTTCCTAAAATGACCTAACAGGTAGTTACTACGATTAAATATACACTTTGAAAATTATCAAATAATTGCTTTTAGCCAAGTGTAACTCTGTCGACAGTAGAGACATTAATGGCCGATTTGAAACAAGAAGCAGAAAGGAAATATATATATGAGCTATTGGATATATCTTGTTCAATGAGTTTGAATTGATGGAGCAAGAACTTTAATGATAAATACATTGGTATTGATATCATGTTTTAAGATGAAATTACAGAATTTCAGTCATGCAAACACCATAATACAATCACAAATTTCATCTGTAAATTAATCAATGCACAACTCAAGCAATCATCAGTAAATCAAGCAAAATGAAACTGTTACAGGAAATTATTAGGGAAGAAAAGACAAAATAAACTGCACTTGAGATAGGGCTACCTGCGAAGATGTTCATCTCGTATTTCGGGATGTGCGCTACTGCTGCATGATGGGAAGGCAGGATGGAATGGATGCAAATAAAGTTTACACTTTGATATATGAGGGGTCAAAGGATATTGGTTTGCAATCTAAACTAATGGGTATTTTCAAAGCATAATACACATTTCACCACACAATATCATAATGAAGCAACATAGCAACATATTTCTAAGCATAAGGATCATGTACATGCTTTTAGCCTCAACTCTAACTAAAGCAATGCATAGATCAATTTACAACACTACAATCAACAATTGATTTGAATAAAAATTGAAATGTAATGATGAATAATGTTTCTGGCACTACCTAACGGTGGCAGAGGCATAAAAACAAAAAAAAATAAAACATTTGGGACAACAGATACAGACAGGAATCTCAGTCCTCAGCTTTTTCCCAGCCACAGACAGTTATCATCATACAATAAAATGTTGTACAACAATGCTTCAGATATACTTTTGTTTACAGACTAATAAGAGAAAAGAAAAACAAAAAATATAATGCAAAAGATGAATTTTTTGCAGGGGTTTTATATTCGCAAATTTCGCAACCATGAATCCAGTAATATTTTCACTCATTAGAATGCCCATAAACTTATAACAACCCACCATGTGTAAAAAGGTCTAACATTCAATGAATTGGCTAAAATTTATGTATGCTAAGTTATTGGCTTTTTCAGTATAGATTCAACAAATCATATCAAACAAGTGTTATTTACCTCCTCTATATTAAATTGCTCCTAAGTTGAACAATATTTTGTTTTCCTAAGAGATTCAAATTAGGCAGAATGTTAACAAATAACTAACCTTCTCAAGTTGGTATCTGTGACCTCCCTACCAGTAGTAAGATGAGTAAAGACTGTGTTCATCTTCTCCTTAAACTGACTCTGAACAACACTCTACAAAATAAAACATTCAACAATCATTTAATGACTTACATACTTCTTCACATCTGATCATTTTTTTTTCAAAGATAAATTGAGTTGCATACAGCATAAAACCACTAAATTATAGCAAACTGTTGATAACAGTATCAATTGCTATTAAAGGATTTCTGCAAACACAACTGCAAATAAAGATAATGAACAGTATCAAAACAGATATTTCAGAAAAATGTCAAGACGTTATACCAAGTAATGCTTGCTTACAAAAAATAAAGAAGAAAATAAAAATTATGACTGCATACCTTGACCATGGTGAAGAAAGTCTGACGATCTTCATCATCGACCAGGCGATCATA
This sequence comes from Temnopleurus reevesii, assembly GCA_036244855.1. Lineage (NCBI taxonomy): Eukaryota > Metazoa > Echinodermata > Echinoidea > Temnopleuroida > Temnopleuridae > Temnopleurus > Temnopleurus reevesii. The sequence goes on from BQKZ01002071.1 coordinate 37,388, forward strand.
GAAGACTCGATAGACCTCATGGACCCAGAGTCTGATGAGTTTCTTAGATCCCTCTGGACCTGATGAGATGCAAGTTGGCTTGATGAGAAGGATACCTTGAATAACCCTGGCAAAGTCTCGGAGGTTGAACACATAGTGAGACTTGGAAGGGGTGGGCAGGAAGCTGGAGATGGCTTGCATATACACCTCAGTGGTGGAGTATATCATGATCTAATGAAATGAGAGGATAGTATCAATGAAGAAAACATATGAAACTTGAATCCGTACGTACTATTTTATGTAGTCGTAATATCTCATAAAGATTCCTGAGAGCATGCTCTTTCATTTATTTGTCAGGAATAAAAAAAATCTTCAGATAAAGCATTATATAGCAATGGTAATACATTAGTTCTTGAAAAGGTATGCAATGTAGGATTCACAAAATTAAGAAAAAAATTAAGAAATGATTCTAAATCTCTTGATTTTAAGATGATATGCATGAAGAATAGTTACCCTAGAGTATCTTCTATGATTGGCCTCAAAGCCTCGATTGAAGTGCCAGTCAAGGAGTGGGGTAAAGATATTCTTCATTGTCTCTTCATTGAATGTATCTATAGCAAGTATATTGAAGTGACGCAGGAACCGAGGAGTAACAGTGTTTCTACCTCCTCCAGGGGGACCCATAGCTGACACAACCATGATGTCCTCCAGGTAGAGCATACTGGTGTCTTTCCTGAGATGAAAAGAAAAACATTGTCCATTCAAGTGGTGAACAAATAGTAAACATAAAGAAAAACAAATACACTCATTCTCTTTATAGTTCATGTTCCCTGAAGAATTATTACAAACTTGAAATCACATTTTCTAACAGTATTGTAATCATAGTTTGAAATAAGAATTCAGATAGCACTTATCTATCTTTAGATGTTAGATGGTTCAAAAGAAATATGCAAACATATGATCGGGAGGGGCATACAAGCACATATCAGGAGTAGGATTTACAAATTCTTACAATGAAGGGATAATACAGAATGCCACGAATTGGATAAAATGAAGCATATTTAGTGGGAGACAAACAGTCAGGAATTGTATGTCAAATGTGGCAGGAATGGGAAACAAATTTGTTATTAGGTGTGGGATACAAACATGTTGTCAGGAGTAGGATACAAACATAGTGTCAGGAGTGGGATACAAACATGGTGTCAGGAGTGGGATACAAACATAGTGTAAGGAGTAGGATACAAACATAATGTCAGGAGTAGAATACAAACATAGTGTCAGGAGTGGGATACAAACATGGTGTCAGGAGTGGGATACAAACATAGTGTAAGGAGTAGGATACAAACATAATGTCAGGAGTAGAATACAAACATAGTGTCAGGAGTGGGATACAAACATGGTGTCAGGAGTGGGATACAAACATAGTGTAAGGAGTAGGATACAAACATAATGTCAGGAGTAGAATACAAACATAGTGT